>CABHPP010145335.1:0-25657 GCA_902168425.1 Peromyscus attwateri
ATGGACACATTGAAAGGATGGCTTGGAATAACTTCTGTATACCTGTTTCAGGTGGTTTAGGATTCAACCCACACATTCTGAGTGCAATATTGGAGCGATTATCCAAACTCTTCAGCTCAGAATAATTCCATACCCCCTAAAATTTTCCAAATAATTATGGTAAATCTGAGGTGGGAGGTTTTGCTTGAATTATCTAGATAATTGCTTCAATTCTCCACTTCCTTTTGGAGAGACAGGCATAGTCTCCAGTCGAAATTGAAATATCTTTTTACAAAAATAAACACGTCTTCAATTTTCTTTTTTTTTTTAAAAAAAAAAAAAAAGAAAGTCTTGTGGGGGTGGACGGGAAAGGAAAAGGGGGTGATGCGAGAGGAGTATAAGTATCTGGGACGGAGAAATTGAAACGGCCAGGTCACCAGGTACATCAACACTTTCCTGTATTGGGTGCTAGGCTAAGTAGTCAATACTCCAGCAGTTAAGAAAATGTGATGACTGATACTCCGGGGACGCTGAACATCTCTCCGATGAATCATCTCCTCTCATTTCATTCAGATTGGGTGTTTAAAATGAGACTAATTACAACTCATGAAAGTTCTCAATGGAAGTTCGCGTTCCACTTAGAGAGCATGGGGAAAGGTTTCTTGGGAGCTTCCCTGAGATACTCGCGCCAGTGGGCACTTAGAGTAAGCGCATCGGAAACACATTTTTCTTTGTGAGCTCGGCCTTTACTCAAAGGTAAAAACTCCCGGTCACCTCCGCATCCCCTTGCGTTTTCTTTTAGGCTTTTTTTTTTTTTTTAACTGAGGGGAGGAGGGGGGGAGGTGCGATTAGTAGAATTCGGAAAAGCTGGGTGGCTGGTTGAGGAAGCAAGAGGGTAGAGCAGAGACTTCCTGGGAGGTGTAAAACAGGGTCCAAACGCACAGTAAAGTGTCGCTAAGGGCAGAGCGGGAAACTCGGAGGCCTCCAGATTGGCTTGTTTCCTTTGATGATTTTAAAAAGGTACACCCCTCGTTTTTTCTAAAACACGCTAGCCATCATTCTTCCATTTCCTACCTAGCACCCGGGGGGAGGGGGGCAACTTGGGACTTTAGGATTGTTTTCTAACCCTTCTTTTTGCCCGAGGAAAGAGATTGAAGGCAAAAGAAGAAAACAGAAGTTTTTTTAAAAGTCCAGGAAGCGAAGTTTAACTGTTCTCAATAGCCGGGTCCCTAGGTTTGGAAACTGTTGCAGACTCCCCCGCCCCACACACACCCCAGCCCCCGGCCCTGGGCGCCGCGCACAGCCCTGCAATAGCCGGCTGCACGCTTAATTGGTTGCATCCGCAGACAAAACCCTCTACTCCGCGGGGTCCTGGGTGCCCCTCGACCGTCTCCTCCCAGCTCCCAGTTATTCGCCCACGAGGACGCTAAACTTCTGCTGCTCTGAAGCGCGGGATCCAGGAGAGCCAAAGCAGGGACAGGGCTCTTGCCGGGGAAGCGATCCTAGCTACCGGGCACTCTCTTGGACTCTCCCTCCAAAGCTCACTGGACGAAGCGCGTTTCCCGGTCCCTCGGGGACCTGAGATCCCCCGGGCTCCCTTCCCTGCCAGGTCCCGCGGCTGCAATTCGGCAGGCGTTTAAAGATCCAGAGGAGCAGCCGGCAGGCAGTCGGCTCCGCACGCGTTCTTTGTCGGGAGGGCGCGAGCCTTGGGCCATGGAGTGTGGGGAGGGCACCGAGGGGACGGCCGCCGCGCACCAGCCTCCTGCGGGCAGGCAGCCCCGAGACTCTGGAGAAAGCCGCGGGGTCTCGGAGCCTCCGACCCACCGAGTCCCGACCCCCCTGAACGCCCCCAATCCCTAGCAAGCCCACTGGCTGAACAGTTGCAAAAGCGGCTGACAAAGCGATGCTTTTTTAGTCTGTGGGACCCCAGAAACTCACTGTCCCCCCTTCAGCCACGCCGCGCTGCTCCGGGGCTGCGCACAATAGCGAAAGTCCCGGTATGCGCGCCTCGCGCGACCCCACCTCCCGCCGGGTGGCTGCGGAGGGCAGCGGACCCCCCACCTCCCGGAGCCGTGGGGGCGCGGGCACCCGGGAGCTTGCACCGCGCACTCGCCGGTGGGGGGAATTGATCTCCCGCCCGCCCACCTACACCCCGGGGCTTGGCGGGCAGGCTTGCGCCGCCCTGGTCGCTGTGCTCCCGCGCTCCGGTCGCCTGGCTTGTCGCGGGGGGGCCCCGGGGCAGAGACGTCGCGGGTGGGCTGAGTGGCCCCTCCGCGCCGGCGTACTGACTTGCTGCTGCTTCCTGGGTCGGCCGCGTCCTCGCTTCTGCGGCGCCGGGGCGGCAGGTTGTCCCTGGGCTGAAGTGGACGGCTGCCCGGCGCCTTCACCGCGTGCGCTCATCCTTGCCTCCCGCCGCCGTTACCGCTGCCTCCGCCGCTACCGCCGCTTGCAGCCGCTCGCCCTCCGCCGCCCCGGATCCGCCCAGCACCTTTCGGGGAGACGGGATGGAGAGGGCTGGAGAAGGCAGGGGCGACGAGAGCTGGCGGAGCTGGCGCGCGCCGAGGGCTGCTGCTGCTTAGGCTGCCGCCGCTGCCACCATCAACACCGGACGTCCAGCGGCTGCCAAAAAGAGAGAGAGGGGAGGAGGAGGAGGAGGAGGAGGAGGAGGAGGAGGAGGAGGAGGAGGAGGAGGAGGAGGAGGAGGCGCTGCGGGCGGTGGGTGGCGGAGGTGGAGGTGGAGGTGGAGGTAGCGAGAGGAGGCGGGAAGCAGCGAGGGAGAGGGAGAGTTGAAGGTGGAGAGAGGGCTCCTCTCTCCTCTGAGGATCTGGAGTTGCGGGCACTGGGAACGTTTGGCAGCGGCTTGGAAAGGGAGACTTGGAGTGAATTGTGTCCCTTGCAACGTTAGGCGGGGAAAGAATTCCTCCTCCTCTCCCCCACCCTACAGAGAGAGAGAGAGAGAAAGAAGAGAGAGAGAGAGAGGAGAGAGAGAGAGAGAGAGAGAGAGAGAGAGAGAGAGAGAGAGAGAGATTGGGAGACAGAGACTAGAGAGACTGAGACAGAGACACACAGAGAGGGGCAGAGACAGAGAGACTGACTCCTGTGCCGTCAGAAAGCCGGGAAAGGATGGGAAGGTTCTGCCCGGATCAGGGTAGGGCGCACAGCTCAACTCTAGCAAGGAACCGAGAGCGGTGGGTGGCACCACGCCTCCTCGGGTGGCGGGGGCAGGCGGCGGCGGCGGCGGCGGCCCTGCAGTGTCGTGGGGGAAACAAGCTGCTGGCCTCTGAGTTCTGCACCCTGTGCGTGCTGCCGGGGTTGGAAGTTTTCAGAGTTCCTGCCCGGGATTCAAGAGCGATGAGTGTGTGCGCGCGCGCGCGCGCGCCTGGGCTTGCAGGGGTGGGGGGTGAGCGGAAGGGGGGGCGACTGCCCACCTCTGGTCGTGGGCGGATAAAGGGGAGGGGGCTGCAGGAGAGGCAAGAGGAGTTGGGGGAGGCTGGGCGGACCGCCGAGCCAAGGCGCCTGGCCGCCCGCCAGAGGCAGCGTTCGAAACACAACTGCCTTGGCGGCGGCGGCGGCGGCGCCCGAGTGCCACCCGGAGCCCCGGCTCACGTGCTCCCGCCGGCGGTGGGGTTAAAGAGACAGGGCCTAGGCTCTCCAGCCCGGCTCGCCGCCAATCTAGTCCCTCTGGCCGTCCAAGGTCACCTACCCTTGGGCGATTGTCCTGGGGAGGCGACAGAAAAGGACTGTCTCAAAGCCACCTTAGGGAGCGTGGCCTCTACCTGCTCTTCCGCCCAGCGGAACCTGAAGGTGGCCGGAAGCATCCCCGGGCCAACCGCCGCCGCCGCCTTCTAGTTCAGCCCCGGGGAAAGGGCGACCAAAGAGTCGGCAGAGCGCGCCCCGAGACAGCCTCGCTCCAATTGAGAGATGCCCTCACCCCAGAGCAAACACAGCATGCACAAAGATACATGCGCCCACGCGTGTGAGCTCACGAACACTTGCACGCAGATGCACGTGCACACATCCACACTCCACTGGGAAACTCACACGCTAACAAACACGTGCTTACGCACACTTCTAGGCACACGAATGGCCCCGCGAGCACATTCGCAACAAATGCACACATTTGCACACTGCACACAGGAACGCCAAGCGCGCCAGCTTCTGCATCGGGCTTTTTAATTCCTCGGGGAATGACTACTGGAGCTGGCGCTGCACGCCCGTCTTCGGACGCCCACAGAGCATAGGGACCTTATAGATTCTTTTCCCCACCGTTGCCTAACTTCCTTTAGTTTACCTTCATTTAACCTTTTTCCTTCGAATTCCTTTCTGCCAAGTCCTAATTTTATAGCCTGGGCTGTGTTCTGGGTTATGTGAACACCATCATGACCACAGTCCGTTTTTAAAAGGTGGAGAATGTTCTCAAATGTACCTCCTTTTCATCCTTGAATAACACAAAACTGAAAGGGGAAAAAAAAATCTTAGGTTCAGATTTTCACACATCACACCCAAAATTGTCTTGGATTGACTCCAAAATAAAGACGATCACCCAAGAAAGATTTTTTTTTTCTTACAAAGATGCAGACCACCGTGGAATAAAAAATGCCTACTCTGCTGCCATAAGCTGGGAGCTAGGCTCTGCCACGTTCTGCTGTGCTCGAGGAGCGTGTAAATGTCTGCCTGGGCGCAACAGTGCTGATTGGTCGGCGTTGCCATTTTAAATCCATTTCTAGCTGCCCTTTGCAGAGTTGGGACACTTCTCTGTACGTTGAGTGCTCTGCAGGAACCCGGGGCTGGCGGTGGGTCTGGGAATGCTTAGCTCTGATGGAGAGGAAGAGCCCCCATACCTCCAGATGGAGCCCAGCCACTGAATAGCAAGGGAGTGGGGGCACCAAAGGTTTTGTCAGGGCTTGGCTGAAAGATGGTATCTTCATCAAAGGGACTGAAATTTCACCTTCTAACAAGTGCATTGACATTTCCTAGCTGCCAAGTTTGCACGTTTGCGTGTGTGTGTGTGTGTGTGTGTGTGTGTGTGTGTGTGTGTGTGATGGCATTCTTACACTTTGGTGCGTGCATTTTACATACGTGAATAAAACAGGCTTCTGGTTTTGTTCTTGTTTAGAAGGACAGACACAGTTCTGGGGATGGCTTTAGACAGAAGTCACTCAGGATTTCAGCCAGCTAATTTTATACTGGGAATCCCATTATCTCCCTGGATTTTTGTTCATTTGTTTGTTAATTCACAGAAGCTAGCAAGCAGAAGATTTCAACTTGTGTTGGGGGGGGGATGTTTGTTTTTGTTTTTCGTATGTGTGTGTGTGTGATATTTTTTTATTAACCGAGAATCTAAGAAAAACACATCAAAGTTGGGAAATCGAGTGAGTTGTTTTCATTCCATTTTGTTCTCAGACTTGAACCCTTTTGAGTTCATAGAGACAAGGATAGAAACGAGTTTTGTGTTAGGTTTTATCTAAGTTAGCCATCCTTTGGTGCCTATAATCCTTTCAAGTTGTTGCATTTTTATTTATTTATTTATTTATTTATTTATTTATTTATTTATTTATTTTTTGCAGGCAAAGCATAAGATTTTGTTTTTGTTTTTAAAATTATCAATACTTTTATTATTGAAGTATTATCTTCATCTGGTCTTTTAATTAAGCTCAATGCTTGTATTTTCTTTTTAAGGAAGCATTTTCCTCATTCACATTTGAGAAGTGTAATTCCCAGTTTTAAGTTTCTCAATCACTTATTCCCTCGTCTATATCTTGCTGTGTAGTATTTACTCATCACAGGTTAAGCGTTTCCCATTCTACTACGAGATTATGCCAAGTGGTTTCTGTCCACATTAAATTGTTCCCTTTCTTCTTCTTCATCTGCTAGCAAATCAGACATTAGCACATTGGCTGTATATGTCAACAAACGTTCTTTTGACCTGTGACACACGATTTAGATTAGTGTTTAGATTAGGTACATACAATAGTGGTCGGTAAAATTAAAAGAGTGGACCCAGAACACCATTTAAAAACAATAAATAGAATAAGATAGAAAAATTGGGACCAAGTCCTTCCCACTTAATTCTCTGCACAAACATAGAATTGCTTTAAGAGCCTCAGCCCCATGCTTTAGAATTGGGGTGCAGCCAGGTGGTTTCCCAGCACTCTGGAGGGAATTTAAAAGGAAATTAAATTTCCCTTTAATCCCAGCACTCTGGAGGCAGAGGCAGGTGGATCTCCCCGAGTTCAAGGCCAGCCTGGTCTACAGAGTGAGCTCTAGGACAGCTAGGGCTACACAGAGAAACCGTGTCTCGAAAAACAAAACAAACAAAAAAAAATACAAAAGGAAGAAAGGAAAAAAGGAAGGAAGGAAGAAAAGAAGAAGGAAGGAAAGAATTGTGGTGCTCAGAATTCAGGATGTCTTAGCATTGTTAGGATATAGCAGATAGAATCATTTTTATTTTAGTGCTATACTTGATACAAGGTACATCTTAAATTGATAGGCAGTCCTTGCTTATCGTGGGTCACAATGAGACACTTTTAAATGCAACTGACTTGGATGGTTGGAGCTCTGGATTCATTTAAACACTGTCTTGATGGTGTGATGCTCTCTCCTCTCTGTATGGCAGTGCTCTTGTTTGTAAAACGGATGCTCAGGTTCTTTCAACACACTGTGAGACAGGTGTGATACCTTGTTGAGACACGCGTGATACCTTGTTTGCTCCTTTTATCCTGACTGTAAGGAAATTGCGTGTATAATCCCCAAAGACGGGCAGCACTTCCATTACCTTATTTATTTTTATCTTACTAGTTTTATCTAGGTGTTACTTGGTCCACAGCAAACTTTCGGTAATTATTATTAATGGATTACTATGACAAAGGTAATTTTTAACAAAGTTGCAACTTTACTAAATGTACCACACAGGGTAAGAAAAGGATCCTGTAATAAACATCTTCAATATTCTTTTGATTAAAGGAAGATTCATCTGTGATGAGGAGGTCAAAACTTCTAAGCTTCACCCAATACATTATGTTTACATTTTAATATAGTCACTTCAAAAATAGCTTATAGATTTTTTTCTTCATAACT
The DNA here is from genome assembly GCA_902168425.1 of Peromyscus attwateri. Classification (NCBI taxonomy): domain Eukaryota; kingdom Metazoa; phylum Chordata; class Mammalia; order Rodentia; family Cricetidae; genus Peromyscus; species Peromyscus attwateri. Next base: position 7,057 of record CABHPP010145335.1, read on the forward strand.
TAATGAATTCATTATGGATATATTTTAATATATGGAATTATTATAACCAGGTATTTTGAAAATGACTTTGTACATGGTCACAAAAATATAGCTAATATTTACTAAATGGAATTTTATGCATATGTAAATTTACTTAGAAACAGTACAGTGTAAAGTACATATTCTTGCCTTTAGAGGCTTGCATCATAATTTGGCTGAATAGAAACATTTCAAGTGTTTCAGATGAGCTCGTTTGCACAGCTCAAACCCAGTTGTGTTTCTTCATGTGTAGTATTAGGTGAGATGTAAGAAAGATGACCACTACTGCTCATTTCCCTACAGTGTGGCCATGAAGAACTAATTACCACAAAGTCAGGCTTCTGTTGGTGAGGATGGGGTGCGTTATTTGGACCAATCCCCTTCTCCTATCGTAGGAGAATTACCAAGCAAAATGCGTTTGTTCATTCCACAAAGGTTGGGTTTTAGTGAATTGAATGTATATTGACTTGGTGTTACAGAAATACCACCCGTGGTTCTCCCAGGATTCAGAGACGTATTTTACCCAGAATTAAAGAATCTTTTTAAAAACAACTTGGAGCGCATACTGTGTTAAACACTAAGTGTTTACCCTCTATGTAGTTCATAGTTGCCTCAAAATCTGTCTTACTGAGTGCCTGATACATGCTATTGGCCAAAGTCACGGGAGGAAAATAGAATTTTCTGTCTCATCTTAACAAACAGAGCTAGAGACGCGAAGCACAAGGAAGATGTGACCCGATATTGCAAGTCTGAGCTTTGAGGGGCTATGTGACAGGGAATGTGAGTGGTATTTAGGAGCTGGGGACAGCTTTAGACTCATTGCCAGCAAGGAAACACTGACCACTGTATTCGGACTTTCTTTTCAGCCCCCAGCCCCAAACAATGACATGGAAACTTATTATTAATTATGAAAGCTTGGCTATTTTCTTAACCTTGTTCCCAAGTCGCTCTTATAACTTAAATTAACCTGTTTCTGTTAATCTACTTTTTTTTTTTTTTTTTTTTTGTGGTTTTTTGAGACAGGGTTTCTCTGTGTAGCTTTGCACCTTTCCTGGATCTTGCTCTGTAGACCAGGCTGGCCTCGAACTCACAAAGATCCGCCTGCCTCTGCCTCCCGAGTGCTGGGATTAAAGGCGTGCGCCGCCACCACCGCCCTTATGTTTTAACTACACGGCTTTTTACCTCTCTTTCATGCTGTACCTCTGACTTTCTCAGGGTCTTGCTAGTGCATCTCTACCTTTCTTCTTCCCAGAGTTCCTCTCTCTCCCCAGAAGTCCCGCCTACTCTCTCCTGTCTAGCTATTGGCCATTTAGCTTTTTATTAAACCAATCAAAAAGTGCCTTGGCAGAGACACATCTTCACAGTGTTACAAAAAGATTATCGCCCACCAGACCATTGTACTCCAACAGAAAGCAGTCAATTCTTCCAACAGCAAGAATGAGTTTGAAAGCACACCCAAGTCTTCCAGCACCTTGCTGTCACAGGGACCTCAGCCATTGGACAACTGATTTCTGCCCTTACAAAACCGTGAGCTAATCACTAACATGTAAGCCAGTGAGGATTTTCGCTTGTTGTACCACAAAGAAGAATTAAAGCAAAGCAGTTTGGTCCCAGAGGCTTCCCCTCCTTCCTCCCTTCCATCAGCTGTTCAGGACAGTTACTCGGGCATCTGTCTTGAGCTGTGTGCCCTGCAGTAGTGCCCACTCCTCCTAAGACATTATGTTTCTTGGAGCCCATTGGGAGGCAGTGACCAGAAAGACAGTTCACTGTCTTAATTTGCTTTCTGCCCCTCCCAGCCTCACCTCCATGTCTCTTGATTCTTAAATAAGATATAAATATGAATCTCAGACTCGGAGTCTATTATATATGACCCAGACTAAGGCACCCAGAAATTTAATCTCAACCTCATCTATGGAGCTTTTAAAACATGTTGGTGTCGGGCATGGTGGCGCACGCCTTTAATCCCAGCACTCCGGAGGCAGAGGCAGGAGAATCTCTGTAAGTTTGAGGCCAGCCTGATCTACATAGTGAGTTCCAGGACAGGCAGAGGTACATAGTGAGGCCCTGTCTCAAAAAAACAAACGAACAAAGGCCAGGTTGGCAACATTTTCACCCCCCTCACCAAGTGTGGAATTTCACCCACCCTTATCTCCTAGAATAAGTGACTAGTCACTTAAAATCTAGTGACTATATAAAAGGCTGTAAAACCAAGGCTTTGTAACTCTGGGAGCCAGGTAAAACAAGGCTAGAAGAACAGTGCACTCTTACTTGAACTCAATCTGTCTCCTCCTCTCTCTCAATACACCTCGGAATCCCTGAAGCAAAATATCAGAAGCTGCGTTGGAGCCACCATGCTGGAGTGATCATGGGAGGAAGAAGGAAAAGGAAAGAAGGAAGAAATCAGCTTTACCTGCTCCTGGGTGTTTATCTTCCCATCAAGTCATTTACACCATTCTACATCTTCCCAATCCCTGCATTGAAAGCAGCCCAGACTGATGGGGATTGGGACATGAAAGCAGAGGGATGAGCTCTCCTCACTTACTTTACATACACACATACATGCATATGTATATATTGGGTTTTGTTTAAAAACTATGTTTTGGGATGCATCATTGTCTCTTAAAAACCAGATTTGAGCCCAGCAATGGTGGCACATGCCTTTAATCCCAGCACTCAGGAGGCAGAGGCAGGGGAATCTCTGAGTTTGAGGCCAGTCTGGGCTACAAAATGAGTTCCAGGATGGCCATGGTTATACAGAGAAATCCCGCCCCGGAAAAAAAAAAAAACACAACAAAAAACTAGATTTGATAGACATATCTTTCTAATTAGTATTCCTAAAGGGGAATAAATAAATAAATAAATAAAAATAAATAAATAAATAAATAAATATAGTAAAAGCCTCAGATACCTTTTATCTGGGACTTTCACACAGCCAGGAGCCAGGGTAAGTCTCCCTTCCACCCCAGTCCTCATCCCTATAGTTCTGCCTTCTCGGTGTTTCTTGCGTGGTCTGCTGCAGTCAGGGCCTCTCCGTTCACTCTTACGTGGCTGTGTTATCAGTGCCCCTGATCGAGCCTTCACTCTCGTCCTTGGTAAGTCCACTCTCGTGTCATTTCTACAAGAGTATCTTTTTAATAATTTGCTGTTGTTTGTTTTGATATAGGGTCTCACTTTGTAACACAGCCAAGCCTCCAACTCTTTTTTTGTTTTGTTTTGTTTTGTTTTGTTTTGTTTTGTTTTGTTTTGTTTTTTTGAGACAGGGTTTCTCTGTGTAGCTTTGCGCCTTCCCTGGAACTCACTCTGTAGCCCAGGCTGGCCTCGAACTCACAGAGATCTGCCTGGCTCTGCCTCCCAAGTGCTGAGATTAAAGGCGTGCGCCACCATCGGCTGGCTTAGCCTCCAACTCTTGTGTTTCTCTTCCTCAGTCATCCTCTGTTGCATTTGGCTTTGGTGAATTTTTCTTCTTGTTTTTTTTTTTTTTTTAAATCACAAATGTACCAGAAGATGCATTAATGGAAATAGAGGTGATAGAAAAGTAAAAGAAAAAAATCCCTGTTCGTCTATCACTCTGAGATAATCCCAAAACATGTTAGCCTCTCTAGAATTAGGTGAACAAATACAAGTTCATACTGCACATCTGAAAACATAACCTGTTTTCAACTAGATAATATGTTGTACATGTTTTTCAGATTAATAAATATTCATCTACAGCATCACTTCTAACAGCTCCATTGAATATATTCTAATTTCCATATAAAACAGAACATATAGAACACAGCACCTGGAATTAAGTAAGCATTTAATAGAAGTGTTTATGACATCCTTGCGGAGAGCTAAAGAAACACGTCTGTGTTGTTGCACATTCCTTTGTGCTGACTCCACTTCAAAGGTGGTCTCTTCTATCAGCATCCCGGTATAATTTTCAAATTTTCAGATGTCCTCGAGGCAGAAAGGACCACTCACTCTACTAATGCTCAAACTCAAAATCCAGGCTCTCTCAACCAACCATAATACAATCTAAGGAAAATCATGTAGAGCATATTATTGGTTTTGAAGGGTGGGGGGAAGTCAGCGTGCCAGCACTGAGCAGAAAAAAAAAAAAAAAAAAAAAAAGACCTAAAAAACAATGTCTGTGATTACACATAAGACTGAAAAGCAGATGTTTGGAAGATCCTAATGTATATTTCTTTTACACGGATATAGGATCTACCAAAAGGACATCCCTGGCGATGACATGGACGTATGACCAGCTGTAAAACTCTGTGTCTGATGGTTCCTTGGAGGTCATCGGGGGAAACAGAGGCAGAAGTCTTTGAGAAATGCTTCTGCAAAAACCCTTTGAACAGATGATTCTGTGGGGAGGTTTCTCACAGTGTCCTTAGATCCCTTCCTCATTGTCTCTTCATTTCCAGTCAGGAATGTAAACAAGATAAGTAAAGCCCCAGAAACCATCTCTAAGATTATGAGGCGGCTACACACTGAGACTGGTAGAGAAGAAATATGGAAAGGCTATGTTGTCTCGTTTACTTGTGAGGTTAGTATCCCAGCCCTGACCTCTGACCTCTACACTGGATTTATGGGCAATGACTTGGATCTTACTTGAGCCACTTCTAAATCTCCAGTCTCCATGAGGTACAGCCGCATGTAATTGCTCATTGACAGATTCAGCCACTGCATTATTGGCACAAGTTATAACAAGGCTGTCTTTTTTCTTCCCTTTAACTCATAAATTTTGTTTTAGAGAAGTCTTTGTATCGTACAGAATTGAACAGAACATCCTCCATGTCCTTCTATGTGTACACAGCTTCTCAATCATGGACACTGGTACCAGTTACATTTATCAGAATCTGTGTTAATGAATCCTTAGCAACAGAGTTTACACAAAGCCACACTGACAATAATGGACATTCTCTTATTTTGTTTTTCCAAATATGTGAGGTTGCTTCAGCCACTGTAGTTTCCTGTAGAATAGTTTCCCCTGTCCTAAAATTTGCTTTGATCTACCTAGCTATCCCTCTCTCCGCAGTAACTCATGGCAACTGTCTCCTCAGCTTTAGTTTTTCTAGGTTTTCAGATTTTCTTCTACTATTTACAGGCATTTAAGATTCTCTCATGTCTTTTCATGGCTTGATACTGCTGAATACTAGCCTATTGTCTGGACCAGTGGTTCTCAACCTTCTTAATGTTGCGATCCTTTAATACAGTTCCTCAGGGTGTGGCAATCCCTGACTAAACATGAAATTCTTTTGTTGCTACTTCATAACTGTAATTTTGCTGCTGTTATGAGTCACAATGTAAATACTGATATGCAGGCTATATACGACCCGCAAAGAGGTCATAACCCACAGGTTGAGAACCACTGGCCTAGAGGTACACATATTTGATCCTTTTGGGGACTAAAGAATTTTTTTTTTTTTTTTGCTTAAAGCTTGGGAAATTATGAATACCAGTGCTTGTTTTATTCACTATTCTAGTGCTGTCGAGAGACACCACAACCAAGATAACTCTTAGAAAAGGAAGTGTTTAATTGGGGGCTTGCATACAGTTTTAGAGGCTTAGTTTATTATCATTGTGGTGAGCCTGGCATCATGGAAGACGACACTGGAGCAGTAGTTGATATCCAGAGGCAGAAAGAAAGAGAGAGAGAGAGAGAGAGAGAGAGAGAGAGAGAGAGAGAGACTGGGCCTGGCATGGGCCATTGAAAACCCAGTGGCACACTTCCTCCAACAAAGCCACACCTCCTAAACCTTCTAATCCTATCAAAAAGTTCCACTCCCTGGTGACTAAGCATTCTTATATAGAGGCCTATGGGGGCCATTCTTATTCAAACCACCACATTCCACTCCCTGGCCTCCATAGGCTTGTAGCCATATCATGCTGCAAAACGCATTTAATCTAACCTCAAAAGTCTCCATGGTGTTTCACAGTCTCAACACTGTTGAAAAATCAGAAGTTCAGAGACTCGGGGCAATCCCTTAACTGTAACCTCTGGAAAATCAAAATCAAAAAAGCAGATCACATACTTCCAACATACACTGGCATGGAATAAGCATTACCATTCCAAATGGGAAGAAAGGGAGCGTAATGAGGAAATAATGTCACAAAGCGAGACCAAAAGCCAGTAGGGAAAACTGGAGATTCTGTGTCCACGTTTGATGTCTGAGTGCTCTGTAACACACTTCTCTCTCCTGGGCTGGTGCCACTCCCTCTTATCAGCTTTCCTTGGCAGGTGTCCCATGGCTCTGGCATCTCTAACATCTTGGGGTCTGCAACACAATCCAGGCCTCACCCTCATAGCTTCACACAATGGCCTCTCTGGGACTCCAGGAAGGGTCCCCCTTGACGCATAGCTGGTCCCAGTGGCTTTCCTGAGCTGTGGAGGAAGATTCTTCCTTTGTAGCCTTGACTTTAAAGCCAGAACCATGTGGCCAAAGCTACCAAGTTCTTCTGCTTACTGGGGCTGGAACTTGACCCCTCCTTCAGTTACATTTACATTAGCTTTACTTTGTTGGTGGTTTTCTTCACTGATTAAGCTTTCCTTTAATTCCTTTCCACAGGTTGGAAGCCCAGCTGGATGGGGTCTCGCCCTGAGGTCACCACTTCCTTTATGTCCTTTACCATTAGGCTTTTTAAAAAAAAGAAACAAAACAACTTTTTATCTCCTTTATCACAGGACTTGGCTCCGACAAAACACTCCCTGATGCCCCCTTTCTCCTCAAACTGTACAGTGTGCATTTTTTTTTTCTTGCTCTGTTGGCTCCTTTGCACTGTAGATTGGCATAAGAGTGACCACTAATAACCAACCACAGGACACAGTCAATGCTAGGCTGTCTTGAAATCTTCTCTACCTATGCCAGTGGTCTAAAGCTCTTCAATTTAGCCTCAGGCGGACTTGTAGTGGGTAGCCATTCCAGCTTTGCCTTGGAAGTCCTACCCCCACTGAGGCTTCAGTAACTGCCCCGCCTACAAGGCGGGGCCAAGAGAGGACCCTGAAGACCCGCAATGACTCTCTTGGTTCCTGGACCCTGGACGCTGGAGGTAGACCGAGCAGAGTTCTCCAGAGAACACCGCTGGACTGCGCTACATCTTTCCCAGACCCTGCAACCTACCTATCCCTTCATTTGTAAGTTACGCCACTAAATAAACTTCCCTTTTAACAACATGGAGTGGCCTTAATAATTTCACCAATACAGACTTTTAGGACAAGGGCCAAAAGTACCCACATGCTTTGTCAAATTTTCACAAGAATGGTTTCTAGGTTACGTACGAATATTCTTCCCCTCTGAAACCTCCTGTCTTAGGCAGGATTTCTACTGCTGTGAAGAGACACCATGACCTCAATAACTCTTATAAAGGAAAAGATTTATTTGGGGCTGGCTTATAGTTTCAGAGGTTTAGTCCGTTATCATCATGCTGGGAAGCATGATGGCATATAGGCAGACATGGTGCTGGAGAAGAAGCTATGTCTTGATCTACAGGAAGCAGAAGGAGACTATCCCACCGGGCATGGCTGAGCATATCTGAGATCTCAAAGCCCACCACCATAGTGACACTCTTCCTCCAACAAGACCACACCTACTCCAACAGGCCACCCCTCCTAATAGTGCTATTCCCTATGGCCAAGAATTCACATACATGAGTCTATGGGGGCCATACCTATTCAAACCACTGCACCTCCTGCCCTGGACCCCAATATTCCACATCACCCTCAGCACCACTGTTTTCCATGCTCCTACCAGGATGGTCCAGGAAGTCTTGTTTAAAGCATTCAACCACTTTTCTAGTCCAAAGTCCCACAGTCCTTCATATTTCTCCAAACACTGTGGTTAGTTCTCCAAACAATACCCCACTTCTGGTACCAATTTCTGTCTTAGTCACTGTTCTGTTGCTGTGAAGAGACACCATGACTAAGGCAACTCTTATAAAAAGAAGCATTTGATTAGGCTTTCACTTACCCATCTGCGGGGCGTTTACCCACCAACCCCACAGTTCCCCAGAGTTTTCTTGAGTGCAAGCAGCAGGAAATATTAGATAGAAGGATTTAGAGTGTAGAGATAAACAGATGGAAAATATAGGATAGCCTCAAGAGGGCCTGGAACCTATTCCAAGGAGCCTTGACTGTCTCTGCCCTAAGGTATTTATAGCAACGCCAAGGGATGGAGCAAAAGACCTCCCCCCGCCCAGCACAGCCAAGTGCAGACCAACTTAGACAACTGCACTCAGGCCCGTGGTCCAATCATCCTCTCTATGCGGACCTGCTGGGTAAAGCCATGAGGAACCTAAAATGGGCTCCCACACCCATCTCTCCAGCCCCCTGCATTTATTTTGAGACAGGGTCTCCCTTAGTTGTACAGCCAGCCTTGAAATCATCTTATAGTCCAAACATGCTTTGAATCCTCCTACCTCAGCCTCCCAAGTTGCTGGGATTACAGATCTGTACCTTCAGTTTCAGGTGCTTATGGGGGCATACGTGAGGTCTTCCTTTGATACCTAAGGGAAGTATTAGAAGAAAGTCAAATTTATCCTCTGAAAATTCTTAAATAAAATTATCATGGTTTAAATGATGAATGGTCCCCATAGGCTTGGGTGTTTGAGGTGGCACCATTTAGGGAGGTTTAAGAGGTAAAGCCTTGTTGGTGGAAGGCCATCAGCGGGGGCAGGCTTTGAGAAGGTCATAACCACTGCATGCTTCCAATTTGTTTTCTCTGTTTCCTGTTGAGGTTAAGGATGTAAGCTCTCAGCTTCCTGTTCCTGTCACATGGCTGCTACTTGCTGCCGCGCTTCCCACCCTCCCCATCCCTCCCACTCCCTACCCCCCCACCCCCACCCCCACCCCCAAGGTGAACTTTTATTTCTCTGAAACCATGACCCCAAACATACTCTTCATAGGTTGCCTTGGGCATGGCATTTTATCACAGTAACAGAAAAGTAACTAATAAAATCCTCTACCATAGACAGTTGGCCGTCTGCACCAAGAGTTCCATGTCCTGACATTCAACCAACAACTAATCTGAATTTTTTTTATCTGCCCAGAATATGTACAGACTTTCTTTTTGCCACTATTCCTTAAGCAATACAGTGTAACTACTATATAAATATTTAGAGAGTAGCTGTATTGTATCAGGTATTATGATGAGCAGTGTAGAGATGCTTCAAGAATATTAGAGGTGTGTTTATAGGTCTTATACACTATTTTATAAGGAACTTGAGCATCAGCAGATTTTGTCATCTACAAGAAGTTCTAGGACAAGTTCTTTGCAGATACCAGGAGGCAGCTGTGTGGATCATAGGTGAATATTGCCCATTTCAAGTGTGATAAATGCATCATCACCAAAGAAACATTTGTCCATTTGTTGTAAAGTGTCCATCAACAACTAGAACATATTCTAGTTCTAGGAAGTAGCCCCAAGTAGTAAACAGGATGTAGCATTAAATAGTAAACAGGAAGTAATGATAAGGAAGCAGTACTAAGTAGTAAATAGGGAAATAATGATAACCATGAATGATCGAGCATCCATTTCGCATCAAGCCTTGCTTTGGAGAACAGCCAAAGGCTGGAGAGGAACAAAAAGAGAAAGAGGGGGATGAAAGCACGTCAGAGCAGGATGTGGGTTCCCACTTGAAAAAATTGAACAAGTGGCCAGAGTTCCACGTATACAAGTCAGTATAAGGGAAAGCAGAAAAAAGAATAACTATCAATTATGTGTTGAGTGTGGAGGACATGGTAGACTCCTTGTGGGTAATGGTCCTCAAGAGGGTCTTGAAGAGCAGCTAGACACAGAGGTGGGGCAATGGGATTTCAAGCAAAGGGAGCATTATGAGAAAAAGTTGCTGAAATGAAAACCTGAAACCGTGCACCGGAGAGGTTTTATTTTCTGTCAGGCAGATGGCATCTGGAAGCGATTCCCTGCAGATGGTTCTTGCGGAGCTGAAATGCAAAGGCTAAGTAGAGAGCTCTTACAAGTTTATAGGCACCAAAGAGAAGTGTTGAGGTAACTACATATGAATAACGCTGAAGAGCTATGGTCACCATAGAGCGGAAGGAAAAGAGGGAGGAAGCCATGTTGAGGACCTGGGCACATGTCAGAGCCCTTGAGGAGGAGCTGTAATGGTAGGAGCCCAGGCTAGGAAAACATGTGACCAGTGTCAGTGAGGAGGCTCCAGAGAAGGGACGAGGTGAAAGGAAGTACTCCGACCTCTTCACATGTCTATTTCGTATTCTTGGGTCATGCTTCCCATTGCTCAAACTCAAAGATAGGCACAGTCAAGGTACCTTGGGTGACTGAGGGCACCAGCAAAAGTGTAGGACAAAACAGCATAAAAGGGTGAGTGTGGAAAAATGTCCTCCAGACATGGTATGGCTATGGCTGTCTTGAAATTAGAATTATGATCACCTACAGAAGACCCTCAAGATAGGACTAGCCTACCTAACATTCCTTAAAGGAGGAGGGACCCAGGAGGAGCTCAGGAGACATGTGAAGACCTTTTTCTTCCCAGGGATATTTAAGTGACTAAAAAGTGCTCAGGGGAGAGTGCTTTTTAGTGGTGTAGCCATTTGTAAGTTAGTTGCCTGTGGCACTGTGGGTAACCTCTCACCCATGACCCCAGTTACACTCATGGCTTCACCAAGAAAAACTTGTGTGGAATTGTTTCTATGGCATGTCGCTGATGCCCTACCTGAGCTAAGCTGACGTTTGTTCAAACCTCCCCAGGAAAAGGGAACTCAGTAATGAGGAATAGATCTGGAGTGGGTAGCCCATGAGGAGGGATCAAAGATGAAAAATTTGGAGAAATGTTAACTACCATACTAAGGAATTTATCGATTAATTACTGGTGGGAAATTTAAAGGCAGCGATGTCTTATCAACAAGAATGTGACTTCCAGTGGACCCCAAGTAGGACAGAAGTCCATGAGGGTTCCTGTCTGCCTTGCTCCTTCCATGCTGTGCCCAGGTTCTTAGCCTCACCTGTAAAATATGGCCACTCCACCTCGGGTTCACCAACCACGTGACAGACAAAACATGAGCAAAATAAGGAAAACAGCCTTGCCCAGAAATCCACATCAGATTTCCACAAGGTCAGCCTTAGCTTCAGACAAAAGAGGCTGCAAAAAATCAAATCAAACCAAATGTTTTACTACTCTGAATACGATCACTTGGGACTTGTTTATTTATTGAGACAGGATCTCACTGTGCAAGTCAGAGTGATCTTCAACTCACAATGTAGCCCAGGCTAGTTCTGACCTTACGGTCCTCATGCCTTAACCGTGTAAGCATTGGGATTCCAGGCATGTGCCTGACTCAGCATCAGTCACTTAAACTTATCTTCACATTTATGTCTGTGTGCCGTGTGTGCACGTGTTCACATGTTTGGGATACACTTGTGTGTGCAGATGCATGTGTGCACAAGCCTGTGGAAGCCTGAGATTGATGCTGGATAATTCCCCTATGGTTCCCCATATTTTATATTGAGGGTCTCTAATGAACATGGAACGGATTGTTTCAGCTAGTCTAGCCAGCCAGTTTGCTCTGGGGAAGCCTCTGTCTCTCTACCTCTGCATGCTGGGATCACAGCCGGGCACTAGGCCTACTCAGCTATTATGAGGGCTCTAGGGATCTGAACCCTGCTTCTCACAGTTGTTCTATGGTGTTTTACTGGCTGAGCCATCTCCCCAAACTCTAGAATCAGTGAATTTTAAAGAATGAACGAAACATATAAATTCTGAGTAGCAACTAGCAATATCTGATACAAAAGAGCAGCTTTGGCGAAATCTGGCAAAATTCTTAATTAATTCTTAATCATTTCAGCTTCTAATAATTTCAAATTTCAATATGTTCCCCCAAACGGTGAACTTGAGGTGAGGCATTATTCAGGGCAGAGATGGAACTTCTGGGATCTGAGATGCCCTGAAGTCTGAGTGCAACGATGTGTTAGAAAATAGGAAATTGGGTAGAGTTGAGACAGAGAACTCAGTTGGGGAGGCAAACTGTATTGTCGTTCCTAATAGTTCATTTCCTTTTTTCATAACATTATACTCTCTTGTTCTTCGATTCTACAAGCCAAGTTCACTCACTGGCTGAACTGAAATTGAGTTTGGTGACAGGAATTTTTTTGGCCAGCAATTTGAACGCACGAGTGTCACGTGCCAGAGCCAGGCCACTTGAGTGTTTCTGCTTGTCCCTTGAGAGCAGATGCTCCACCGTGACAGAAGCAATCTCAGTCCTGGAATGAAGACACACGAAATAAAATCAGAACGATACCCAGCCTAGCCCCACAGAGGGATGCCAGTGGTTGAAGCCATTGGATTTTGTGGTTGCTTTTAATGCAGTGCTGCTGGAGGGAAGCATAGTGGTTTCAGGTGTCATCCTGCAGAGCATATGGAAATGACTTCATGCCCTCTAGGATGCCGTGGTCATCAAAGCTGATGACAGACATGTTGCCGAGGAGACAGGGAAACTGGGACGTGCAGGTGTTGCTGGCGATTGTGAGATGTGATAAGGTTGCTTTGGAAAACAGTCTGGCTGGGCAGTTCCTTAGAGTCTTGCAAGTACAATTTCCATATGACCCAACACACCTAATCATATTACATCATATCATTTACAGACATGCGTGCATATACGGAAAGTTTAAACATACATCCATGTCTTAGGGTTTCTATTGCTGTGAGGAAACACCAGGGCCACAGCAACTCTTATATAACTATGGCTTACGGTTCAGAGGCTTAGTCCATTGTCTTCATGGCAAGACGTGTTGGAGAAGGAGCTGAGAGTTCTACGTCTTGATAGGCAGGCAGCAGAAACAATTGTGTGAAGCATGAGTCTAACTGTCTTATTAAGTAAAAACCCATCAGATATGGAGGGTGAAAGCTGAAAGATCAGAGAAGCAGAGCAGCCAGCCACCAGAGACTTCTTGCCTCTACCAAATCTCATACCGAATGGGAGAGATCCTTTCTCTATGAATCCTCAGACTGAATAGGCTGGAGATCCTGTCTCCACCTGCCTTATATTCCTGTCTCCACATCCCTAGTGTTGGTATTAAAGGTATATGCCACCACTGCCTGACCTCTATGGTTAACAGTGGCTAGCTCTGCCCTCTGATCTCCAGGAAAGCTTTATTTTGTCAGAACACAAACAAAATATCATACAACATTTCCCCCTTTTTGTCTAAACAAAAAGCAAAAGTTTTAACTAATATAGAAAAACTATATGCAATAAGTATAACTATATACAAATATATATAGGCAATAATTATATTAACAATATGTAGTCTATTAGCATTTGACAAATTTAGAGAAAATACTCCATTATCTATCCCATCTTGGTGGGTTGAAAGTGTTGTACCTAATTCATTTTCTATCCTAACTTGCATTACCAACCCAAAACTATCTTTTGATGTCTCTCAACCTTATACACTTTACACCTCTTTTGTGAGTTTCTTTTCTGAATTTGTTAAAAAGGAAAACTATAACAATAACTATCTAGTCTTCAACTCCATCAGAGACCTGAGAAGGATATAATATTACCTGAGTAAACAGGAAGTACAGAGCAAACAACTTCCAAAAATAAGGAATGATAGACACAGATAGCTGCCTGGACAGTCACCCAAGGTTCCTCTGCAGCATTGGGGCATCCATCTTTGGCCTACAGGCTTAGAATATCTTACAGGCTTATCTGTAAAGCAGGATTTTCTGAAGGGCTGTCTATCTTATCTTGGCAAAGTCCAGCAGTCACTTTCTTTTCTGTTCTGTTTGTCCAAATTGGACAGCATACTGTCAGCAGTCAAGGCAAGGGCAGTTTCTTGCCCAGTGGCTAACTTTTGCCACAAAGAAAGTAAACTCCATATGGAGTTCCTTCAATACCCATTATTTTCTTTGAAGTAGATTGGTGCTGCCAGGAGTAGACATGTCTCAAAAAAAAAAAAAGAAGCTTATGTTATTAGAACATCTTAAACGCAATATTCAGTAGATCATTGAAGTGTTTAAAGACTATCTATCTACTTAAATATATCTGTTTGATCTTGAAAACATAGTTAATGTGACTACAAGTCTGATTGTAATAGGTGACTAACTACTAACCTGCATTTCTTTATTATCCTAAATAGTTTGTAATAATAACATTCAATGACTAGACATTTACATTACATTGTTAAGTGAGCTGTACAGGTACAATACCTTGAACAAGAGTGGAAACGTGTGTACAGTATGTTCTAACCAAAATAACCTTAAATTTGTATCAATATACAAAAATGGTTTCCTCAAGATGGTTGTTTTTATTTTCCAGAAAAGAAAAAAAAACCTCTAACTTTGGGGAGTTTCCCTTTTGACAAGTTATATATGATCAAATGAAAAGCATTTCTTAGTCTTATAGGTTAGTTTAGATTGAATGGTCACACTGGTTGATGAACTATCACCTCTTCTCATCAAGAGGTCTCTTTTGTTCAAATCTAATATTTATCAATTTTGAGTTATGCTTTCTCCTGAAATTTTTGTTTTATTTTCTAAAGCGGTTTTATCATTCAGAGCAGTATGTTTTTTTACAATAGGCATTAGGTCTTTTAATTGCTCTGGGAAGGAATTTCCCCCACGGTGACAGGGAATGACATGGGGGCCTCACATTCCTAGTGCTGAGATTAAAAACATGAGCCTCCCATGTGCTGGGATCAAAAGCATAAGATCCCAAGTGCTGGGATCTAAGGTGTGAACCACAACCTCCTGGCTCTGTTTCTCTTTTAGACTAGTTCAATCTCATGTAGCCCAGGGTGGCCTTGAACTCCTGATGTTCCTGCCTCCTCTCCCCAAGTGCTAGGATTAAAGGTGTGTGCCACCACTGCCTGTCCTCTAAGGTTAACTAGTGGCTAAATCTGCCCTCTGATCTCCAGAAAAGCTTTATTTGTCAGAACACAAACAAATATCATATAACAACTATGTGTCATGCTGAGTGTAGCTTGAGCAGAGGAGCCCCCAAAACCCACTCCCCACAGTGGCACACTTCCTCCAATAAGGCCACACCTACTCTAACAAAGCCATATTTTCTCTTAGTGCCACTCCCTTTGAGGGCCATTTTCTTTTAAACCACCACAATAAACATAATAGTTAAAACATGGGAAAAGCACAGATATAAATGTTCACAATCTGGTTAACTGGAAAAATGAAATGCTATGTTCATTCCTTTATGATATGAGATAGTATTCAACACTAAAAAAAGGAATGAAGTACTCACACATACTAAAGCATGTATGATGCTTGAAAAAAAATGTGCTGAGCCAGACTCCAAAGGCTACTGCTGAAAGGTTCCATTAACTGGGCCGGAGAGATGGCTTAGCGGTTAGATGCACTATGTTGCTCTTCCAGAGGACTGGAGTTGCGTTTCCAGTATCCATGTTGGGCAACTCACAACCATCTTCTCTAGGGATCCGATGCCCTCCTCTGACCTCTTGGGGCACTGAACTCATGTGCACATGCCCAAGTGCACGCACATGTGTGCGTGTGTGTGTGTGTGTGTGTGTGTGTGTGTGTGTGTGCACATACACACTCATAAATACAAATAAATCTTTACAAATGTTCCGGTTATATAAACTATCTGGAATTGACAAGAGTATTGATATGGAAAGTATGCTCACGCTCTGTGGAGAAGGGGAAGAGGAGTAAAGGAAGAGTGTCTGCTGATGGGGGAAAGCTTAGCATCTGGGAATGAAAAAAGAATTCTAAGAATTGGTTAGAGTAATGATTTCACAACCCTGTGAATATAATAAAAACTAGTAAATTGTGTACATAAATAGGCAAATTGTTCGATATGTGAATTGCATCTTAACATAGACATTTAAAGCAATGGACACATGGTGGAGTGTGGTCTCCTCACAAGACACCGGCTGTGAGCTAGGGCCGGTACAGAATCACAGTTTCGCCAGCTCTGGACTGTGGCAAGTGGAAGCCAAGACTGAGAAGTGTGCGATTTCTGTCCAACAACGGACAGATTTTTCTCTCTGTGACGCTAGGTAGTGCTTTGGTTTGCTGTCCTCTTGAAAACGCCTCTTCTAATGTCACTGCCACTTTAAATAACAAGTAAGACGGACCTTCGTGGGTGGGCTTCATGCCGTGATAAAAGGTTCCTGAGGATCCCTTCTCTCATTTGCTCTCCTGTTCTTTCTGCTCTCCCACCTGCCACTAAATGAGGGTGAAGAATTCCTCCTCTCAAGATGAGGCAGTGTTTGGGGTACCATGCTGGAATGCAAAAGAGGACGCAAGAGTGCCTGTTCACTGTAAGAGACCATGATAAATGAAGACCACATGAGAATAGGAAGAAGCAAAGTGCTAGAGAGGTCCACAAAAATCCACAAAGATACCTCCACAATAGACTACTGGCAATGGTCGAGAGACAGCCCGAACTGACCTACCTACTCTGGTGATGGGATGGCCAAACACCCTAACTGTCGTGCTAGAAACCTCATCCAATGACTGAGGGAACCGGATGCAGAGATCCACGCCCAGGCCCCAGGTGGAGCTCCAGGAGTCCAATTGGCGAGAAAGAGGAGGGTTTACATGAGCAAGAATTGTTGAGACCAAGGTCGGAAAAAGCACAGGGACAAATAGCCAAACAAATGGAAACACATGAACTATGAACCAATAGCTGGGGAGCCCGCAACTGGATCAGGCCCTCTGGATAAGTGAGACAGTCGATTAGCTTGATCTGTTTGGGAGGCACCCAGGCAGTGGGACTGGGACCTGTGCTCAGTGCATGAGCTGGCTTTTTGGAGCCTGGGGCTTATACAGGGACACTTGGCTCAGCCTGGAAGGAGGGGACTGGACCTGCCTGGACTGAATCTACCAAGTTGAACTCAATCCGCTGGGGAGTCTTTGCCATGGAGGAGATGGGAATGGTGGGTGGGCTGGGGGGAGGGGGGAGAGGGGAGAACAAAGGAATCCGTGGCTGATATGTAAAATTAAATTAAATTATAAAATAAAATTAAAAAATTATAATATCATTGATTAAAATACTATCTCCGGAAAAAAAAAAAAAGAACCTCGTCCGCCGTAGTTTGTTGGCAGCAAGAAGCAGACTCAGAACTTGGCTGCATGGGATCAAGGCAGCTGCTCGTGGCCTTGTCGGCTCCAATTCAGTGGTTTCCAAGCTCTTATACAATGTCTCCACCAAAAACGTTCCCATGCTATACTTCAGGAAACTCCCATTGTAGAACATTCAAACAATTCAGAAATATTTGCATCCAAACAGGGAAGTTCCTCTTTCCCATACTTTTAGTTCTGCATTTTCTCCTCCTCAGAGGCAGCTGTTGGAAACAGTTGATGTATATTCCAGGTCTTTGTTGTAAGCATCTGCATATATATATATATATATATATATGCAGATATCTAGTTCTTTGTTTTAGAAATGGGATCATACTATATACGTGTATACATTGTATTGAAGCCTGCTTTAAAAAAAAAACTTACATGTCCCCAAAATGTTTCCATGCATTTTTAAGTATGTATGGTGTACATGCATGTGTGTAGACATGGTGTGTGGGGGTGTAGGTGCATATGCAGGTGTGAATGCAACTACACACTTGTGTGTGCTCATGTGGAAGCCAGAGGTTGACATGGGGTGTCTCCATCATTTTGGCGATGTGTACTGTGGCAGGGTCTTTGCCTGAATCTAGAACTTACCGTTTTAGCAGGTCCAGCTGGTCAGCTTGCTCAGACAGGGGTGTCGATGTCCTTGCCTGGCATGCTGGGGTTACGGGAGGACCACCAATCCCACCCAGGTTTTATATGAGTGCTGACATCTGAATTCTCATCCTCATAGCTGCACGGAAAGTGATTTACCCTCCGAGTTACCTCCCTGACCTCCTTCTGTACATTTTCATTAGCTATAAGGTATTTCATACTACAGTTATACCTTAGGTGGATCAGATGTCTTCCTTATGTTGTTATCAGTTCACTACTGGTAATTTTCACAGAGAAGTTTTGATTCGTGTATCTTTGAGAATATGTGCAAGAATTCCTACTAGATTTTTTTTTTTCTGGTGTGTTAGCCAGCTCTCCCTTGCTGTCACAAAAGAACAGAGTCCCTGTGCTTATAAAGAAAAAGGAGGTATGTAGGCACACTATTTCTGAGATGTTAGTTCATGGTCACATGGCCCCACAGCTTTGGGCAAATAGTGCTGTAATACAGCATGGTGGGAGTATGTGGTGGGAAATGTCTGTTCACCTCACAGAGGCAGGAGGATGATGATAAGAGGGGGAGAGAGGCTAAGGGGGGCCAAGGTCTCCACATGCCTTTCAAATCCTTGCACCAAATGATTTAACTTCCAGTAACTAGGTCCCACGTTTGAAAGATTCTCTTACCTTCTGATAGTCCCACTATAGGCCTTTGAGGAACATTTAATATCCACATATACTTCAAATTCTTCTTGGAGGTGAAGAAAATGCAGATCTTAAAAGTCATTAACTTTTATTTATTTATTTATTTATTTATTTTTTAAATTACACTCATGATATTCACTAATTACACTGATGATATTAATCACATTTGTGGTATTCATAGATTACATTAGCAGTATTCATTCAATTATATATATATATATATATA
>CABHPP010145335.1:25757-37667 GCA_902168425.1 Peromyscus attwateri
GCTTTGCGCCTTTCCTGGAACTCACTCTGTAGCCCAGGCTGGCCTCGAACTCACAGAGATCCGCCTGGCTCTGCCTCCCAGTGCTGGGATTAAAGGCGTGTGCCATCAACACCCCTCATTAACTTTTTAATACACAAAAAGGATTCTGTTAAACTTTTTGTGGAAGCCCAGCACTAAGAGAGTCAAGAGAGAAGATGCAAAAAAGCAAGAAAGCGGGCCTTGGAAGATCTGCTTCACAGCCTCTTGGTCTTTCTAGGCACCTTTGAGGGGACGCAGACTCTCCTGAAACACAGAGTAGAAACTGCCACTTCACCCAATTGAGTTGACATGTTCTACCTCAGGATACAAGAATGGATTTTTTTTAAATGTAGTTTATATAGCGAATTAATTCCAGACCAGAGTTTTAGCTACTCCTAATAGTAGTATATTGGTATATTATGTCAAAAAATTGGGGCACTGTCATCTAGAATGACGTATTAAAACAATGGTAGGCCCAGAACTTCTGGAGAGGAGTCCTGAGGGAGGCAAGCTGATTGCATCAGGGGCTGGATTCCTCCTGCTGCACCATATGAGTCATAAGCCCCATGCCTAGTGTGGCTTTGGGAGTTGATGTATCTTCCTTGGGATATTGTATCCTTCTCCAAGCTGCCACTTGGCTTGAACGTATTGTAGATATTTCATAAATCAAAACTATGTATCAGGAAGAGCTATTAATTCAGATCCTAGGTGTTATACATCTTTATTCCCTGTGGTTCTGTATTAATTCTCAGGCTTATAAATATGAACTCAGAATGCTGATGTTACCATTCGGTAAAGGAACACATATGGACGGCAATAAGGTTTTGGTAATCTAACATAAAACACAAGGCAGTGCCAACTGATTCTAAGGAAATCTTTAAAAAAGTGCAATTGAAGATCACGAAATACCTTCTTAGTAACTTGTTTCAAAGACATCTGTGTTGGGCTGCAAGACGGCTCGGCAGGAAAAGGCACTTGCCACCAAGTCTGATGTCCTGAGTCAATCTCTAGAACCCACATCCTGGAATTAGAGAACTGACTCCTGCAAACTGTCCTCTGACTTCTACATGTATGCTCCACTAAACACATATACACAATATATATATGCATATACACGTAAAAAAAGACACATGCATAGCTTACCTTTGAAATCACCATGAAGATTTACAACTTAGAGTTTCTATTTCTGTTTAATAGGGGAAATGTAAGTAAATCTAGCTAAATCTAAATAGTGAAAGGTTCTACAGAACCATAAACCAAAATAGACTCTTCCTCCTGTAAGTTGCCTTGGTCACGGCATGTCATCACAGGGACAGAAAAGTAACCAATTCGTATGTGCAGTTAAAGTTCCATCAATATTTAATAAAAAGAAAAATAGAGCCCATTTTCAATGAGATCTCGTTCCCACTTCTTGTCAGAACTGCAGACTCCTTCCTTGAGCTCTTCGTGTGACCCACTGGAGAGATGGCTCAGAAGTTAAGAGCACATGCTGTTCTTGCAGAGGACCCGAGTTCAGTTCCCAGCACCCATGTCAGATGGCTCACAACCATCTGGCACTACAGCTTCAAGGGATCCAATGCCCTTTTCTGGCCTCCGAGAGCATTTGTGACTACGTGAGCCCAGTTGAAAAACTGAGAAACTCAAAGCTAAGAAAATGTCCCACTCATCCTCCAAACTGTAGCTCAAGGTCAAAATCCATGAACTGCCTTTTGTTTATTTTGCATCCTTTCGGTATTAGTCGACGGGTGGTGAGCAGTGGTGTAAGACCATGCAGACCTTTGGTGGTTTGAATGAGATTGATCCCCAGAGACTCATGCGGGTGCATGCTCAGTCCCCTGTTGGCCAAGTGTCTGGGTAGGATTAGGAGGTGTGGCCTCATTGGAGGACTGTGTCACTGATAGTGGGCTTGGAAGTTTCAAAAGCCCATGCCAGGCCCAGTGGTGCGTTGTCGTGTCCCGTCCCCCCCCCCCCCCCTCATGGCCACTCCCGTCCCACCCCCACAGATCAGGCTGTAACACTGGCTACAACTTCTTCCATTGCTTCTCCAGCTACTGCTCCAGCGCCATGCCTGCCTGAGAGCTGAACACTGAAACAAACAAACAAACAAACAAACAAACACCTTAGGTTTTTCAATTATATAATCCAACATATTTCCCGTGTGTGTGTGTGTGTGTGTGTGTGTGTGTGTGTGTGTGTGTGTACGTGTACGGGAATGTATGCACACCCATGAGCATTTGTATGTAGGTGCCTGCAGAGGCTGGAGGTCCATGCCAGTGTTCCTCAGGAGTTGCCTTCCTTGCGGTTTATTTGTTTGGCTTTTGGGGTTTTGTTTTGTTGTTTACTCGTGTGGGTGTTCTGTGTTATGTGTGTCTGTGCACCCCATGCATGCCCAACCGCTCGTTGTAAGCCACTATGTGGGTGCTGGGAATTGAATCTGGGTTCTCTGGAAGAGCAGCCAGAGCTCCTAACCACTGAGCCGTCCCATCTGCCCTTCCTGTGTTTTGTGACAAGGGCTCTCTTTGGCCTGGAGTTTGCTGATTAAGTGAACCTCAGGGATCCTCTTGTCTCTGCATTCTCCATGCCAGAATTACAAGCATACGCACTTCAGCCGCTTTCTCTACGTGCCCAGGTCCTCACACTTGTGTGGCAAGCGCTGACCGCCTGAGCCATCTCCACGGCCCACGTTTGCCTTATACTCAATTATAGTCTAATTTATGTCTCTGCTTTCCAGTACTTCGAAAGGGGATAATGCAAAGCCTTGTGTATTAATCAGCAACTGATCAAACACTGGAATCTCGTCTGGCTTCACTATTTGTGGGAGCAAGCAACTGCTGGGCTACTTATTAAAGATGCACTCGGTGCAAAAGCATTCCCTTTCTGTTGGAGTCAACCATGCACCGAAGGATCTGTGCTATTCTATACCTTTTCAATATTTTCCTCTCCACATAAAAATTCCCATCAGATGAGGACATGATGGAAGCTCACCTCTTGTGCTCAGAGGAGCGATCACAGGAGGACAGTTCTGCTCAGGTGACTGACGGAACCACTTGACACTGTAGGCCAGTGAATTCTCAGTGACTTGGCATCGATGTTTCAGGATTAAATTTCTCTTGTGGTTGCAGTCTTGGCCTTAAGACATGCATCCCTTCAAGCTCCCATTTCCAGGAGATATCATAGAATTACATTAATATTGATGTGACATGTTATCATTTTTACAGACGAGACAGTGTCTTTCCAACCTGACTCCACTGGGAACTCAGCGTACACAGATATTCCTGGTTTAAATTCTAACCCATGATAAAGATATAAAATGACTCAAAAGTCAGTCCTTTTTTTCTTGACATGCTAATTACATGTTATTCAAGTTGATTTCCCCCTACTTAAGCCATTACTTAAGTCATGTCGTGTTCGTCTCCCGACTAGTAATCTATTCACCATTTATATTCACGTATTCAGGCAATCAATGACCCCAGAGGGAGTGCTGTGCACACAATTGTGTACGGTGCCGATAATGAGCACAGGGACGGAGTCCTTTTGCCTACAGAGCTTATCACCAAGTAGGAGCAGGACTCAACAGACAATTCATTCTGAATATAGTGTAAAGCTATGATGAAGTAAGAGGCAGGGAGAAAAAAAAAAGCAGTATATCCAAACAAATGCAGATCTGGTCAGAGGGAGAACGGAAACACCACGGAGCTGTGTGACTTCAGTAATTCCATCTGGAAGACTCTGAGAAGAGCAGAAAGCATAAAGACAAAGAGCTGGGGTGTGGCCAGTGGTGGTTCTGAAGGCCAGTAAAAGCGGTGTATAACTGTTACAGTTTGGGTGTGGTTTGAGCATCTTCCAGACTTCAGTGCGATGAAGGGCGTGGTCCATAGAGTGGTAGTGCTGAAGGAAATTTTGGGGTATGGATTCCAGTGGGAGGGCTTTGCATCGTTGGGGCCGTGCTCCTGGGTTGGAGGTCTCCCGTGACCTCTTGAGTTCTCTCAAGAGGGTTGCATTCAAAGGAGAAAGCCTGGCCCCAGTCAGCTCTGCTTCTTGGCGTGAGCTATGACTGCTCACCCCAGCACACGCTACTACACATGCTCACCCTTCAGTCATTCATTACTGAGCCCCATCCTAGCGATGCAGATGCAAGCAACCTGCCCCTGAGCTTCCAAACTGTGAATGAAAGAAAACCTTTCTCTTCATTGATAGCCTGGGTTGGATATTTTATCACTATCGTGAAAAAAAAACTGATGCACCCCTAAACAAAGGCTGAAGGGTTTTTGTAGGAATCGATGAGGTGGAAACCTAAGGTTTAGGGATCTTGGTGTTAGAATTATACCATGTGAATGGAGGCCAAGCGTTATCGATGAGGCTGTGGCAAATACTTTTCCTTAGACACACATGACTTTACCAACCCTAGTATGCTGCTGAATGGTACTTCTGCACAAATATGGGAATTGATAGACGCTGAGGAGATGGATACAAGTCATAAAAAAAAGGCTGGTCATTCCGTGGAATCCACAGTCTGGAGGATTTGCTGGGAGTGCAAGACGGCTCTAGGAGGAATAGATTTCCACCCCTCCTGGGACCTGTGGATGGAGAGAGCAAATTGGATCCACCATTTGCTTAAACCCATCAAGTTGCACCATATGTTTATAAATAATGCTTTTGTTATGAGCCTATTTGAGGGAGATTTAGTGTAGCGGCTAGCCGATTTCAGGGTTGCTATTGTCTAAGATCTTGAACTCTTTTAAAAGTTGAAACAGAGAACTAGACTAAATTACACATATCTGCTGCCTGGAGGATTTATATTTTCCTTTTGTTTGTTCTTAAATTACCACCATTCTACTCATCTGCAGACTATTCAATTGCAGGATGTCCTGGCTTGGAGCCAGATGTCCTGTCCTGTGGCTCGCCCTTCCCCCTCCCGAGAGGGGAGAAAAGGAAAAAGGCCTGGCCCAAAAATCAGAGAAAAATGGGTTAGCACAGATATCATTACAAAGACTATCTCTGGCCAGTCAAAAGGCTTCTTCTTACAGGAGGGTACGGTCCCGTCACTCTCTGTGATGGGAATGCAGACAGTATGCATTCCAACATTTCTCCTGCGCGTGAGTGAAACTTGGGGCTGCACTCCATCTCCGCTCAACATGCAGAAGGGGCCATTGACCTTGCTGCCCAGGGCTGTGTGTGGACTATACGGGGCAAGGAATACACTCAGCTTTTCCGCAGAGGCCAGGCTATGGGTTTCACTTGCCACTGGGCCGCTCTGTCCTCCTCTGTCCCTTATTGGTCAACTGAGCATACACCTTTATGTAGTTCAGAAGACAGGGAAGGTCTGATTTAACGATGCACCAAATACTTTCCGTTGTGAGCATTGCCCAGGAGCAGCCTGATTTTAATAGTTAATGTGGTACTTTCCACATTCCAGATACCAACCAGACTGGCTCCTCCTTCCTTACCAGTCTGGTTTCCGTATCACCTGATACTGCCTCCTCTTTTCCCTTTCTCCCTTTTCTCCTTCCTTTATTTCTATTCTTTCTTCTTTCATTTCTTCCTCTTTCCCTCCCTTCTATGCTACTGTAAGTCATTTCATATCTTGAACGTGAAAGGGAATTAAAAAGAGATTCTGTGTCTCCACATGCAGTTTAAGGTTGCTGGGAACCAAACCCAGGATTCCTGTGTGTTAGGCAAGCACTTTATCAATTGAGTTATATCCATGTGGAGACACGGCATTTAGGAGTGGAACAGAGGGTTATAAGTTCAAGGGTACATTGTGAGTTTGAGGCCAGTATAGGCCTTATGAGACCCTATCTCATTTTTTAAAAAAAATATATATGTATGAGTATTTTGACTGCTTGTATGTCTGTGAACCACAGGGGTGCCTGGTATCGGTATAAGCCAGAAGAGGAAGCGAGATTCTCTGAAACTGGAGCTACAGTTGTTGTACGCGACCATATGGATGCTGAGAATTAAACCCTAGTCCTTAGGAAGACCAGCCAGTGCTCTTAACTGCAACTTGTGGTTTTTATAACATGGAAATAAAGAATTGTGATGGAGAGAGAGAGAGAGAGAGAGAGAGAGAGAGAGAGAGATTCTGGTGGCTGAGAAAATCAAACGCCACTCTCGGTTCCGGAAAGCTCCGTGTTGGCATCTAGCTTACACTGTCATGGAGTAATGGATTTTTGTCTTAAGTTGGTTTTAAGCTGTAAGTTGTTAGGCTTGGCATACCTGCTCAAGAAAAATCTATCTTTTGGAAGGCACTGGGAGTAAACTGAGCTGTTCATCCCTAAACCTGAGACTTCCGAGGCAACCCTGGCCAGATGCTTCCACAGCGGAAGGCAGGGCCTGGCTGCAGGGGTACCCAGCTCCAGGAGGAAGCAGCTGGTGAAACAGCAGTTATAGTCTGTCTTCTGTAGCTGTAACTAACACATTCTGACAGCGCTGGGAACAAAGGGACTGTCTGGAGTGCCACACAGGAGGTTCCCACTGCATATCAGTTTCCTGGGGGACGGGTAGCTCAAAGCAGTGGAAATCTCTTCTCATACAGTCCTGAAGATGAGAAGCCTGAAGTCAACTAGCCTGCAGTTTCTTCTGAAGACTCTGAGAGAGGATCTATCCTGGGCTCCGCAGCCAACTTTGGGTGGCTGCTGGCTTTGTCTCCTCTTCTTTCCATCCTTGACTCCGTCTTCACACCGCCCCGATGTGCCTGTCCATCAAACTTGCCTTTCTCTGCCCTGTCAGACACAAGTCAGGACTTCTAGGGAATGCCCTCTCACAGTTTAACCTCATTTTGAGACCCTTAATGACATCTCGATGATCCCATTTGCAGATGCGGTCAGTCACAGGAATCAGGGAAACAGGCAGTAGTTTGTAGGGAGAGCTTAGCAACCAGGGACACACACACCCCCAGCACTGATGTAGACACATACACACCTCTCCGGTCAAAGCATCCAGCCACCCTACTCCAACGGCTCTCCAGCAGCCTCCTCACAATGTCCCTTTTATTGTCTGATACACTGTGGACAATAACCTCAACTAGAGACAGTGTACTTAACCCAGCTTGGCCTAGTTCTAGACCCATACACCGGCATTGTCCTTTGAGTCAACTTTTGGGGGAAAATTCTCTATTTACCGTCTTATGCCTGTGTGTGATCACGAATGCGTATGATTAAGATCAGATGCATCCTGGGAGAAGACAGACACTGTGAACAAAGGCTCACATAACCCAAACCTATCAATCAAAACAGAAAACCACCCACACTTCGTCCTGAGCTACTGACTCCTGGTAGACCCACAAAAGGAAGGACTGAAAAAAGTTAAGCAAGTTCTCTTGAATAAATCTCTCTCAACCCACCACTTCATTTCAGTTTACCTGCTTTGTATCTCTGCTTCGCTTCTTAGTAAAAACTCCTTGTCTCTTTACTATTTGTGTCCACATCTTCAATTACTTGAAAAAGACGCCAAGAACTCAGAAATGCTTGCCACAGACTGAGACCCACTGCTAACATCCTTCGGGGGACTGCCTCCAGACGAAAGCATTCAGATACAAACCTGCAAAGCTATTCCAGTGCTGAGGCAACATTCAGCCAAACACAGGGATCTTGAGCTCCAGAACTAACTTATGACTTGTCACCTCACAGAAGGGCACATATGTGCCTTTGTGTGCTCAGAATCTGGCTACGCAGAATGGTGTCTGAAGTTGTGCAGAGAGCTGGCCATCATGTAAAAAATAACCAACTGTGAGGTGTCCACTCCCAGTGGATATGTGTACAACACAACTCTAAGGCTCAAGGAACATCTTGGAGTAGGGGCCAGGAAGATTGTAGGAGCCAGAGGATTAGGGCATGTGCTATTAGATAGTGTCCTGTGTGTGAACTGAAGCGGCACCCATGAAGTCTTCATAATATGGCCACCTAAACATCCGCATGAAGACAATAGCAGCTCACATCTCAGTGTGGAGGGGGGAAATCTCACAAGGCCCCACCCCTAGATGCAGAACTACAGGCAATTAAGGCTGCTAGGGAAGGGAGAGTCTTTCCACGGATAAGCCCCTGATACATTATCCGATCTCAAGTGGTCATTCCTAAACACGTATGCGTGTGAGCAACAACAGTAAAGAACTCAGCGAGTATAATTTCTTGCACACACAGACACACATGCACATGGGGTAGAAATGATGTAAATACAGTACTTCTGTGTGAAGTCATGAAAAAAAAAAGTAATTGTTAAAAAAGAAAAGCCAAATCAAGAAAATAAAACAAGAGGTTATTCTCCTGAAGCACTAATACCACATCCACAGCCACTTAGAAACCAGACCCAGAAAAAGGACGCAGTTCCTCCAATGTTTTCCTGAAAAGTTAGAAACGAGAACAAGAAGAAAAGCAATGCAGATGGTTTTCTTAAAAATCACTTTATAGTTAGGGGCCAGGCTGCAAGCAGGTGTGGTGGAGTCCCAGTTACACAGGGAGACCCTGTGTGAAGAAAGAGAAGAAGAGAGAGAGAGAAAGAAAAAAGGAAAGAAAGAGACAGCAGAGAGGAGGGGGGAGGGAGGAGGGAGAGAGGAAGAGAAGAGAGGTGGGAAGGGAAGCTGAGGGTGGGGAGGGGAGTGGAGAGAGGAGCTGAGGAGGAAGGAAGAAAGCCATGCTCTACTAGCTGGGCATTGTTTACACAATCCAGAAGAAGATCAAGAGGAAAAATTCTTCAATCAGGTTATTTGGGCAGGGGTGGGGGTGGGGTTGAGACAGGGTCTCTCAGTTTAGTCCTGGCTACCCCAGAACTTGCTCCATAGACCAGGCTGTCCTTGAACTAAGAGATCCTCCTACCTCTGCCACTCGAATGCTGGGACGAAAGGCGTGTGCCACCACGCCTGACTGATTCAATCAGCTGAAAATCAAGTGGTCAATTTGAAAAACAAATCTGCCAAGGTCATTGTTTTAATTCTGAACTAAAATAAAACGGGAGACTTCATTTCACCATCAGAAAATCTCCGATGAACTATTCCACGCTTCTGATGTTGGAATCACACTTTACCCCGGTTTAGGATGGGGGCTGGAATCTGTGCATGGCTTTAAATGATTAGCATTTTCTGTGAACAGAGCGGTTGGTACAATTTAATTACTGGTGATAACTCTTTACACAGCCCTGTTTCACTGATGTTTTATACAGTTGCTTAATGGAGGCGCCTGTCTTCTGCAATGCCGGCCCTCATCCACCCACGTCTTTCTGAAATCTCAGCTAGTGACTTTGCACACAGAGAAGTCCTTTGAAAAATCAAACACTTCAGAAAGATAACTCAGTGACCACATTTTGCCATCAGTCACAAACAGGGAGATGCTGAATAACTTCCTACAGTTACTAGGGCAGCTAAGGTAAATCAAGCCTGACCATGGGGTTTAGTTCTTGGTGCCCACCTTCAAGTATAACCGCAGCAATGCATGTGCCTGAGGAGTGTTTGCTAGCATCTACCGTTTCAGATGCTCATGCCTCTGCTTTCTCCCAACAGCCCGACTCATCAAGAGCTAACTTCCTATTTGCCCTTACATCTAGAGACATTTCACACTGAAACCAACAGCAAAAAGTGGCAAGATGAAATGTAGTTGTGTAATTCCCATGCCAAGTGTCTTCTAAGATGAGGCAGTTAAAAATTTTGACAGCAAACGGACAAGAACTCATAATCACCTGGCATTTTGTTGACATGATTTCAACGGGGAAAAACTTTGCTTGGATTATTGGTTGTGCAGACATTTGAAGTTACACATATTCACTATTAGAAGCACAGAATGGGGCCCTCTTATAAAGCTGTGTGATTCTCCACTGGTCTAAACACTAGTACCTGGGGAAATGCACATAAAATATGAACCTTATGTGAAATATGTTTATTATGTTTAATTAATGTATACTCCCATTGAACGCAGAGAGATTTGTGCCTGCATTAAAAATGCAGAATAGGGCCCAGAAGTACTACAAAATTCTTGCAGCAAGGCATTTTCTTTAACAAAACTGTAAAACAAATATCTAACATGCTTGGCTCATTAACAATAGTTCCTTTTATCAGAATTAATAGTCTACATATTTTGTTTGGCAACAGCAATGCTGATGTTTATGTGAAATGCAAACAATAATGTAATGATTCACATTTTCCAGTCTTTTTACTGTGATAGATTCATTCTTCAGAATTTTGTGTTATCTCAGCTGAAAAATTTCAAGATAATATATTGCTTCATTGTAGTAAGTAAAGCACAAGCCGGACTTAGGAATCAGAAGCTAAAAGGCAACCTTCATGCATGTGTTTCTTATTTCTTGAACAAATCTTTTGGTAGTCCTTAAACCACTGATGAGTTAGTAAAAGACTCAGTTTCTAAGCAAGTGGAAAGATCTTTCAATAAATAAGTGTCTACGTGGATGTGCATAGTGCACTGCATAGTGCAGGCCAATATCTCAGTCTTTGCAGGATACATTCTTAGTAGCATAGAGACAATCATGAATATGTAATTCTAAAAATCTGAATCAGCTTTACAAGGAAAGAGAAAGATGAAATCAAATGAACCATTCTGTGAATTAACATCTTACTCAGGGAGATCCCACATATCCAGCCCCTACTTACTTGCTTTTTCACTAAGCATACTTAAAAGTATTTAAATATAACCATGCATAAAACACATCATGAATTTTGTTTGTCTTTATTTTCTTTTAACAAGGTCTCACTCTGTAGTCCAGTCTAGTTTGGAACTCACTGTGTAGCACAGGCTAGCCTGGAACTCACTGTGTAGCATAGGCTAGCTTAGAAGTGGTGATCCTCCTGTCTCAGCCTCCTGCATGCTGGGATTAAAACATAAGCTACCATTCCTAACTGATATATATTTAAATCCATCAAGGAAATTCTTGATTAAAAAAATCTGAGGGTTGAACATCAAATTATGAGTAGTTCGATAGAAATTGACAATTTTAGCCTTTAATATATCACCAGTGCTGTGGGATGTTCTGTATGGCAAATGTGTTGCTCTGATTGGTCAATAAATAAAACACTGATTGGCCAGTGGCTAGGCAGGAAGTATAGGCGGGACTAACAGAGAGGAGAAAAGAACAGGAAGGTGGAAGGAGACACAGCCAGCAGCCACCAGGACAAGCAGCATGTAAAGATGCCGGTAAGCCATAAGCCACGTGGCAAGGTATAGATTTATGGAAATGGATTAATTTAAGATATAAGGACAGTTAATAAGAAGCCTGCCACGGCCATACAGTTTGTAAGTAATATAAGTCTCTGTGTTTACTTGGTTGGGTCTGAGCGGCTGTGGGACTGGCAGGTGAGAGAGATTTGTCCTGACTGTGGGCCAGGCAGGAAAACTCTAACAACACACCAGCTTTTATTAATGTTCTGATATATACAAAACATACATATGTTCACTCATTAATTCTTTTAAGTAGATTCCCTATGCTTTTAAACAAACAGCCAACTCTAAAATTCAGAGAAGTCAAATTTCCCACCAACACATCTCAGGTAGAAGAAGGCAGACCTCGTACTCTTAAGCATAGGCTGCATTTATGTCTCTAAAGTGATTCCAATTCCTCATCTCCTATTTCCTCCATATCACCTATGCTCTGAAATGTCACCAGATCTATTTTTTATACTTAAATGAACAAAATATTTTTCTTTCCTGTTGAAACAGACAGATGTAGAGAGAAATGGAACTTTGGGATGTTAAAATATTTGAGCAATGCCCAGCGGAGCCAAGTACTAAATAGCAAGGATGACATTACACATATTTCCTTAGGAATCAGATCTTTTCAAGAGATCATACATATTTAAGCATAAGCATAGGATGTGATAAAATGTCAAATAGGGTAATTCTTGATTCAACGTAGTTTCTTTCTTTCTTTCTTTCTTTCTTCCTTTCTTTCCTTCTT
>CABHPP010145336.1:11799-45575 GCA_902168425.1 Peromyscus attwateri
AAGGAAGGAAGGAAGGAAGGAAGGAAGGAAGGAAGGAAGGAAGGAGAAAGAAAGAAAAAAATTCCACCAAGAACTTTATATCCATACAAAGTAAAAACAATGAAATTTCTACATGACCAAAACCTCGCAGAATGTGTGGCTAGCTGACCTATCATACAAGAGATGTAAAAAGAAGAAGACGGCCTTAGGCTGGAGGGAATGATGTCAGAGGGCGGAAGAGAAATGAGAAACAGCAGCCAATATGTGGGTGAACAGGAATGACGGACCCCCAGATACAAACAAAATCTGTACTTACAAATACAGTAGTTTATGAACATAGCTCTCCTCGTTTTAAATTTTCCTTAAAACTGTTGGAAACAATACTTGTAACTCTATATCATAAGGTTCATTAACCATATAGATTAAAATATATAACTACAGTGTATCAAAGGAGGAGGTATAAATGGAGTCGTATCAAAGTCTATTTGCTAAATTTCCTGGAGTTAAACAAATGCTAACCTAAAGTAGATTGTAGCGAGACATTTACTGTGATGCTCACAGAGATTCTTTTCTCCCTCTCAGTTGTGGGGGGAGGGAGGGATGTCATGCATACAGTAACAATAAAAAATAGAATAGTCATATTAACATCAGGGAAAAGAAACATTCAGAGCAGAAGTATTACTAGAGCAGAGGAGTTTCCTGATAACCAGACTCAGTACAGTAGGAACATATGAAAACTGGGATTGGAGAGATGTTCACTGGCTCCCACAGGCACCTGAACACAAATGGTGCACATACAGAGAAGTACACACACACACACACACACACACACACACACACACACACAAATAAATTTCCAAAAAGTTATGAAAATACCTAAATATGTATGTGCCAAGCAACAGAGCTCCAAGATGTAAAGCAAACCCTAAGAGAATAAAACGAGAGACAATTCAATAATGTGGGCCAGAGACTTGACTGCCCTTTCTCAATCCCTCATAGAACCAGACTGCAAATAGTAAGGATACAGAAGACTTCAATATCAGTGATGGTTGAGATCGCTAACTCAACAGACAGGCTCTAGAAACACCCAGGAGACAAGGCCCTGGGCACCTCTGTGTGGGACTGTCTAGATGAGGCTAGCCTTTGGCCATAACTGTCAAGGACGATCTGAATAAGTTAACTGAAGATCCACCCACTGTGGGCAGCTCCCTTCCTGAGGTGGGCCCCAGACTGAATAAATAGGACTCAGATGAACATAAGCATTTATTACTGACTTCTTCCTGACCGTGGACAGTGTGACTAGCTCCCTTAGGATCCTGCTCCCTTACTGCCTCTGCCATGATGGACTGTACCCCAGAGTAGAAGGGGAACCAAAATGAACCCTATGTGGCTTGAATTGCTCTAGTCAGAATGTGTCTTCATAGTAAAAGACACACACTGCAGTGGTTTGAAAGAAAATGGTCCCCAGAGGGAGGGGCACTGTTAGGAGGCGTGGCCTTGTTGGAGTGGGTGTGGCCTTGTTAGAGGAAGTGTGTCACTGTGGGGGTGGGCTTTGAGATCTCTTTTCTCAAGCTTCCCTCAGTGTGGCAGCCAGTCGACTTCCTGTTGCCTATAAGATGTAGCACTCTCAGCACACCACCACGCTCCCTGCCGTGATGATAATGGACTGAATCTCTGAAACTGTAAGTGAGCCACCCCAATTAAATATTTTTCCTTTATAAGAGTTCCCGTGGTCATGGTGTCTCTTCACAGCAATAGAAAACCCTAACCAAGTCACACACTGTCAATCAGCTTGAGTTAACAATCAGGACAGACAGAACTCTAGTTACTACCCAGCCCACTATTCCCTTGCAGGAACCAATAATTATTCTCTCTTTTTTAAAAAATGATTTTTCTTTTTATTTTATGTGCATTGGTGTTTTGCCCACATGTATGTCTGTGTAAGGGTGTCAGAGCCACCGGAACTGGAGTTACAGACAGTTGTGAGCTGCCATGTGGGTGCTGGGAATTGAACCAGGGTCCTCTGGAAGAGCAGCCATCTCTCTAGCCCTCAATAAACTTTTTTTTTTTTTTTTTGGCTTTCGGGACAGGGATTCTTTGTGTAGCTTTGGCTGTCTTGGAACTTAATCTATAGATCAGGCTGGCCTTGAACTCAGACAGTTCCATCTCCCTCTGCCTCCAGAGTGCTGGGATTAAAAGGGTGCACCATTATGCCTGTCATTTCAAAAACTATTCTTTAAAAAAAAGGAAAAAAAACCTACAGCCAAAATCCACATTCTTTTCAAGCACATTCTTCAAGATAGACCACATATTAGAATATTTTTAAAGTTTCAATAAATTTAAAAAGCTTTTAGAATTACTCAAAAAACATTCCATGACTGTGTCTTAATTACTTTTCTACTGCTATGAGCACACCATGACCAAAACAACTTCTAGAAGGAAGAGACATGCAGTTTCAGAGAGTCCATGATAATCATGGTGGGGCACTTGGCAGCAGACAGGCAGGCATGGCACTGGAGCAGTAGCTGAGAGCTTATATCCTTTTCCACAAGCACAAGATAGAGAGAGCTAATAGGGAATGGTATGGGCTTTTGAAATCTCAAAGCTCATTCTCAGTGACCTACCTCCTCCAACAAGGCCACACCTCCTAATCCTTCCCAAAGTTCAACCAACTGGGAACCAACCTTTCAGGTATATGAGCCCATGGGGTCATTCTCCTTCAAACTGCCATACTTGATTTACACAGTACAGGCTGGGTCACCCAGCAGTGGCCATCTGCCTGCTAGAGAGGCAGAGGATACAACAGCTGCTCAGTCCATGAGGCTGGATGCTTTTGTAACCCCAGTGTGGCATGGAAGGCCTAGAGAACTCCTGAAGAGCCACAGGTCTTCAGTCCAAGTGGTAAAGCCAAAGAATCCAGGTTTCAGTGTCAGCAAAGGCTGGTGGAGCGGCAGCAACAGCATGTTAGATGCACTCACCAGCAACAGCATGTTAGATGCACTCACCAGCAACAAGTGAAGGCAGGCAGGCAAAAGCATCACTGTTTTCCCTCAGAATTCTCTGTACATGGAGAGGGTCTTCTCTCCCAGTTAATCCTTCCAGAAAATGCCTTCAAAGACCTCTTAGTTGATGTCACACCTAATCAAGCTGACAGCCAAGATTAACCATCCCAGAAGTAAATGTGAATCAAGGCACTCTCACAGAAACAACTCATATATTGTTCATGTACCAAAGATATTTCTCACAACAGAAAGGACAAAGGAAATACTTCCGGCAGATGGAAGTGGCAATAAGTGAAATTTGGCATCTGAATGAGGCACCAAATCGTGCCAGAAGCAATGACTCAGCAGTTAGAAGGAGGCCGAGGAGCACAGGGACCTCAACCAAGCAAAGTGACAACCACCGACCGTGAGACGGACTGCCCCCACACACTGCCTGATTGGATTTACCAAAAGGATACACTTTGGTACACTCTGTAGTACTGGTGCCAAATATGTATCGTGAGAATCTAATTATGAGGGGCCAGTGAGATGGCTCAGTGGGTAAACAGGTTTGCAGCCAAGCCTGATGCTCTGAGTTCAAGCCCCAGAACCCACCTGGTAGAAGAAGGAGAGAATATAATCTTCACACTTGTATCATGGCACATGTGCATGCACACACACACACACACACACACACACACACACACTAAATAAATGTAATTTAAAAAATGTTTAGTGAACATGTGGCAGAGGCTACTCGTACACACAAAAATGTAATTATGAGAGAATAAGTGACCTGCAACGGAGGGACCGTTCTATAAAAGAACTTGTTCGTATTATTCAAAAGACATCAGTGCACAGCTGAGCATGGTTGGCATTGTCTGGATCCCAGCACTTGGGAAGGAGAGGCAGGATTGCTACAGATCTGAGGTCAGTGTTCCTACATAGTGAACTGCAGGTCAGCCAAGGCTGTATAGCGAGACTCTGTCTCCAGAAGAAAAAGAGACAAAAGACAACATGGATGTTACCTGTGACAAACAAGACTCAGAGCTGCTCCAAGTCAAATAGAACTAGAAACTTTCAAGCATCAACCGCCACACATGACCCTGGTCGATACTTGATCAGAGGGAGGAAGGGACAATGAAGGAAACTTCTGGAATATGTATTAAATATTAGATATTATACCAACACTCAATTTCTGAAGTCAATGATTAATTACATAAAAGAATTTTCTTGGGGAAAAAATGGGTCTGGAGCCAGCAAAATGGCTCAGCAGGTTAAGGCGCTTGTCATCATGTATGACTGCACATTAATACATCCAATCCGAAGGACCCACACTGTGGACGGAGGTTGTCTCTGATCACCACACATACTCTGTGGCGTGTCCGCTCACACACATACACACAGTGAATAGAACTTAGGGAAGACGGGACAGTGGGTAGAGGAACTTCCCATTCAAGCCTGGCAACCTGGGAATCCACATAAAGGTAGAAGGAGAGAATTGACCCCACAAAATTGTCCACTGTCTTCTACACATGATCCATGGCAGGCAACACACACACACACACACACACACACACACACACACACACACACAAACACATCTTGCACACACAATATTTTTTTTTAATTCAAAGAAAGAAAAGATGGACTAAAATACTTAGGGATGAAGATGAGGGACATCACATCTATCTTGTGTGCTCAAACAGTTCTGGGGGAAAAAAACAGTTTACATGCATGAATCTTAAAAGTTCCCATTCTGATGCCATCTCGTTTTTCTCATCCTTTACATCTACTGACCTCCCTCGACTTACCTCAGAGCTGCTCTGTAATGGATATCCTTTTACTCAGCATCTTTCCCGCACTGATGAGCTCTTTTCAACATACACTCCATTTATTTAAGAAGGTGGGGACAGTTAGCAGTTGCTGGGAGGGGTCCCGTTTCTTCAGTGGTCTAACCACTGGTAAATTGCCCATAATCCTGTAAATAATCCCGACCCATGCCCATGCAAGCAACCCTGACTACGTAAATAACAAAAACAAAGATGAAGCAATTATAACTAAAAAGAGGAGGACTTTTGGGGAAGAGGGGGTTCAACAGGAGTGAGAGGGGGTGACAATGACCAAAGTATATTAGATACATGAATAAAATTGCCAAAGAATTTTTTAAGATATTAACAGAAGGAAGAGGAGGAGACGGACCGGGCACTGTGGTGTAGACCTATAATCCAGGCGTTTGGGAGGTGGAGTCAGCATAGGGAACTCAAGGTCATCCTCAGTCGTAAAGCAAGTTGGAGGCTAGCCCAGGCAACATGAGATGCTGTCTAGCCAGTGAAGCAGCTTAGTGGCAGAGCGCTTGCCTGGAAACGGAAGCGAGGCTGTGGCTTAGTGCACGCAGGCTCTGGGTTCAATTCTTAACACTAGAGAAAAAAGGAAATGGGCAAGAGATGCAGACACACCCACAGATGCACACACACCCGCAGATGCACACACACCTGCAAATGCACACACACCCGCAGAGGATAGGTCAGCCGCACACAAGCACATGGGCAGGAAGACGCCTCTTTGATTAGCCATTGAGGAAATGCATGTAAACCACGGTGAGGTGACTCAACAAAGCAGAAACATCGAATTACCACGAGAACACAGATAAACTGTAAGAGTTAGGCGTCCTTAGTGGAAATGCAATGTGTTCTAGCCTCTGAAGAACAATATGGCGCGGGTTCCTAAAAACAACACATGCAACTCCCATGTGACTAAGCGACTAGACTCTTGCACGAGTGTCCCAGAGTGAGGGAAACAATGAATCAGTGGAGAGTTCACAAGGTATGTGTAAGTGTGTGTGTGTGTGTGTGTATACATATACATACATATATACATATATATACATATATACATATATATACATATATATATTTACATGTATGTGTAAGGTTTCTCTGGTCCCACAGCCACTTATAAAATAATCATTCAGAGGCTTAATATTATCAACTGTATGGCCTATAGCAG
Source organism: Peromyscus attwateri (assembly GCA_902168425.1). NCBI lineage: Eukaryota > Metazoa > Chordata > Mammalia > Rodentia > Cricetidae > Peromyscus > Peromyscus attwateri. Next base: position 17,769 of record CABHPP010145336.1, read on the forward strand.
GCCTCTTGCTAGCTAGCTCTTATAACTCAACCCATAACTGTTCATCTATGTATCGCCACGTGTTCCATGGCTTTACCTGCATCCCAGTACACGTTGCTCCTAGGATGGCAGGCTGGCGTCTCCCTCACTCTGCCTCTCTCTTTCCTGTCTCTCTCCTTGGATTTCCCGCCTGCCTCTAAGCTGCCTTGCCATAGGCCAAAGCAGTTTATTTATGAACCAATGGGAACAACACATATTCACAGCGTACAGAAAGACATCCCCCAGAGTGTATGCGTATATAATTATTAAGCAAGCAGGAATTTTTTAAGTAAATACAGCAGATGAGAACACATTTGGCTTTTTTTTTTAAATTTAGGTCTTTCAGCACTTAATGTAAAAATATTTTGATAGATGATCATTCCAGGAGAGCAAGATGACCCCGGGTGCCTGATGAGAAGAAGGTGGCCATGCAGTCGAGATCAAAAGCAGCAGGAAGCCAGGTCCTGAGTCACTGGAGTTGGTAATTAATTCCAGGCCTGGCCCCACTAGGTCAATTTGCATAACTTCTTTTTTTAATTTTTGCATATATATATTCATTTATTTATTGCCCCTCCTTCCCAATCTCGCTCTCTCCGTCTCTCTCTGTCTCTGTCTCTCTCTCTCTCCCCTCTCTTCTCTCTCTCTCTTTTTTTTTTCTCTCTCCCTCCCCACCCCTCTCTGGGTGTGTACATGCATGCACACATGTGCATACCACAGCAAGAGTGTAGAAGTCACAGGGCGACTCATTGCAACAGTTCTACCTTCCACCATGTGGGTTCCAAGGATCAAACTCTCAGGTTGGCGCAGACGTTTTATCTGCTGAGTCAGCTCCCTGGCACTCACGCGCCTTCTTCAAAGGCTGACACACGCTCTGTTAAATTCGAAATAGCTCTCATGACCCACTCACTACTCAATATCCATTCCTGAGGACTACTTTCAAGCCAAGGCAGCTTTATCCACTGAAGCCACATCTGCTTTAGTGTCAGTTACAAGCTTGAATGACAAGTGAAATAATATTTGACTTTGACTCCCCTCCAAGTCTCCCTATCTCTCCTCTGGAGAGTACAGGCAGCTCATGTGCCCATCTAATCAATCCCTCCTTATGAAAGCTGTGTGTGTTTAGCTTTGGTGGGCCTCCTGCTGTTCTCTGTGCGGGGACATCACTGTGCTGTGGCCAGGACCACCCCGCCACTGCCACACCCCAACACCAGTTTCGTGTCTGATCCCTTGTGTCGTTGCATAATCCCAAGAGCTAAAGTGTGCTTCCTAACTCCCTACAGTGAGCTACAACCAAAACCTTAATCTTCCCTTTTGGGCATCTTTGTTGGAGGACATGACACACACACGTCTCCTCAAGAGATAATTCTGGAAGGCACACACCCTCGATCCTTCCTGCCAACATCAGAACAGGTGGTTTTTATTTTTTGTTGTTGGTGTCAGGGTTTTCCTGGCTTTGTTTGGCTTTGTTTTTTGAAACAGGGTCTCAAGTACAAGAGGCTGACTTTGAACTCCTGATCCTCTGGCTTATACACACACGCACGCACGCACGCACACGCTGAGATTTTGAGTAGACAGCACTATGTTTGCTTTGTAGCAGATCATTTTAACACCCCATTGTCTACATTGTTTATTTTCAGTAACAGTCATGAAATCAGACAAACATGACGAACAAAAAGAAACACAGACCAAAAAACAAACAAACAAACAAACAAACACAGTGGAGTTTTTACATTTAAATGTATTTCTGTATATGTATGCTAGTAAAAATATAAATATTAAAATGCAAAAGGAGACTCAATACTAGATTTTAGTTTATTCATTATACTGCATTTCTGGAGTTAAAAATTTTTAAATGAGTCCTTATAATTGGCATATTATAATCATGAATAATAATGCAATATAAAAGCAATGAGACAACTAAATTCCATTTTAAACATATGAATAGCCAGTGGAAAATATTATGAATTAACTGAAATTTATACTTCATAAAAATACGACACCTCAAGTCCTATTTCACTGTGTCAAATTTCAATCACAATTAAAATGGTGAAGTAGTCACATGAGAAAAGATGGAATTTTAGGTCTGCTATGATGGCTCAGTGTATAAGGGTCCTTGCTGCCGTTCCTGACGACCTGGGTTCAAGCCTGGGAACCACGTGGTGGAAGGGGAGACCCACTTCTACAAGTCTGACCTTCACAGGCATGCTGTCACATGCTTGCATGTGCGTCCCACCTCCTCACTGCCATCAACACAGGTGTGAGAGCACATGCACACACACACACACACACACACACACACACACACACACACGAACACAGGAACACACACACAATATTTTTTTAAGATAAAATTTTACTAACTCATGTTCTGTTCCTTTGTCTTTTCAACTGCCTTGGTAGCAGTATTTATTTCTAATCCATAACTTAAACATGGGGCTCTGAAATGCCCTTGGGAGTGGGGACACAAGCTCCCATGGTTCCAGACGATGACAGCCCGATTCTTAAACAAAAATATGTAGCCAGGCATAAGTGGGAATTCTCCGTATAAACTGTCGTGTAGGAGACAGTACTTACTAAGAGAAGAGAAGACGAAGAAAAGCATGCTAATTTGAAGGTTGCATGTGCTAGGAACTATAGCAGCTGACCCTAGCAGTGGTTGAGATGTGCAGATCGTACTGACAGTGTTTTATCACCGACAGTATCGAGAACTGATGGTGCCTGGTGCTGATAATATGGACGCCATCTACTTTAACTTGGATCTATTATTGTGTTTAGAAGCCCTAGAAAAAGCCCACCCTCTAGTGCTTCCCTGGGACGTGACTGTTCCCCCCATCCCACTCTCATTTTACTGCTACATAAAATATCTGGTCCTTGGAGTCCATTTGTTCCTGCAGTTTATAGCAGGAAAAGGAGTCCAGGCCTAGACCCAACAGAGACCAACTCTTCCTTCCTTTCTTCTCTGTTTTCTGTTTTGTTGGGGGGGGGGGGGGTGGGGAATGTGCTGGGATTGAACCCAGGGTCCCTGCGTGCCAAGCAAGGCCTCTCCTACTGTGCTACACACACACACACACACACACACACACACACACACACACACCACTATTTTTATTACTACAAAGTCATGCAGTGTATCCTTAGCACAAGAGGGCCTTTTTCAAGGCTGGGCTGGATCTCTTTTCCGGAGAAGGGTGTTTTGGCAGTTGGAGGTGGGTGAGGGGAGGTATGTCAATAATATTTAAAATGCTTCTTGCCTCTCTTTACATCAGAGATTCTAGTACGAGTTCCTTCAGAGGTGTGGCTCATGCAGCTGGGTTTTCCTTCTCACTTTTTTTTATGCCATGATGGTCTAGTTTGATGGTTTTCAGGCTCAGTCCCTGCAGTCCCCAAAATACTTAGGAACTTCCCGGACAGTATGTCATCAACCCACTAAAGAATGGCTCTGATAACCCCGCGAATGTGTTTTCATCACCCTCCAGCCGCCTCCAACGCACGCGAATGTCAGATTTACCACAGCCTTCTTTGTGCACACTAATCTTTTTTCAGTGTTTTGAAAATGTTATTTCATAGGCCCTCAGCATCCGTTATTATTGATGAAAAGTCACTGTCTTTGTATTCAATTGAAACATATGAAACAGCTAGTGTTCACCTATTTTATTGTAGTAAACTTTAAATAATTAAATCCATCGATCTTGTGTGGATAGTTCAGTGAGTTTTGGTAAATGTGCACATCACAATCAAGGCATAAAACATTTCCAGAACCCCAAAATGTATCATCAGGACACTTTCTATAACCTCCTCCTGTCTCTGGTACCAGGAAGCAATCAACCTGCTATTTGCCACCCTATATTGGTTGGATTTTCTAGAACTTCAGCCACATGGACTCACAGCGCATGCGCTCTTTCCTATCTTCTGCCTTTTGTATAGCGCGCATGCGCTCTTTCCTATCTTCCGCCTTTTGTTTAGCGCGCATGCGCTCTTTCCTGTCTTCTGCCTTTCGTTTCGAGTGATGCTTCTGACGATCATTCAGGTCGTCATCTTTGCTGGTAGTTTTGTTCCCTTCTTATTGCAGAGTACTATTCTAGTGTTTGGAGAAACCATGTTCCATGCCGTGGATAGCTGTGTTAGTACCTTCTAGGTGGTTGTGTGTATTTACGGAGGGAGGGCAATCCGTACAGTGGCCAACCATTCGCAGAAGTAGCAAAAGTTCACTGCACCATTATTTTTATCTGCAATTGAGCTACAGTCCATATGGCTTAGCCCAGTGGAAAATTTGTCTTTCTCGTCTTAAAGTTTTAAGATTCTTCTTTTACTTTGTGTTTCTGTGTTTCCGCTACACCGTGCTTCTATTTTGATTTGTTCTTATTTATTTTATTTGTTGTACAATAGTTTTTTGCTCCAGGCCTGACATGCTTATCAGCTGTTGGGGAGCAGAGGTGAGCTGGTTCTTCAGTCAACTAGATCATACAGTGAAAACCAGGTCTATGGTGCTGTGGGGACGGTGCTTTTACACACCCCAGACACGGGACTCTCACCTGGGATTCATGCCGTCGCTGTCTCTGTTGCATGGGACCTTGGGAAGTGCTAGACTTCAGGGAGGTAGAAAGTTGAGAGAAGATGGATTTCATGACTGTCTTAGTTAGGGCTATCATTGCTGTGATGAAACACCATGGTCAAAGCAAGTGGGGGAGGAGAGGGTTTATTCAGCTTACTCTTCACCATCGCTGTTCATCACTGAAGGATGTCAGGACAGGAACTCAAACAGGGCAGGCACCTGGAGGCAGGAGCTGATGCAGAGGCCATGGAGGGGTGCTGCTTACTGGCTTGCTCCTCATGGTTTGCTCAGCCTGATTTCTTATAGAACCCAGGACCACCAGCCCAGGGGTGGCACCATTCCCAATGGGCTGAGCTCTTCCCCTTCAACCACTAATTAAGAAAATGTCGTAGAAGCTTGCCCAGAAGCCAGATCTTATGGAGGCATTTTTCTCAGCTGAGGCTCCCTCCTCTCCGTTGACCATGGCTGTATCAAGTTGACGTAGAATTAGCTAGCCCAATGACCCAGCTTGCCTGTGGTCATTTCCCACGATGGAGTGAGACTGCAGTGACACAGACGTTTGGGGGACACAACGCCCCTGTCAGTAACCCCTCACCCATGCTCTGTAAATGACTCCAATGAACATATTAGTTCAGCACACTGAGCTTGGTAGACATTGTTTCTTTGGTCTGTTATTGGTACCTGTACTCATTACTTTTCTATTGCTGTGATAAAACACCATGACCAAGACTCCTTACAGAGGAAAGGTTTGAGCTTATGGTTCTAGACGGATCGGTTATAGCCCACATCAGCAGCCGTACAGAGACATCAAGTGTGGCCACTGGAAAGGTTGCGTTTGGGCTTATGGTTCTAGACAGGACGGTTATAGTCCATGTCAGCAGCAGTACAGAGGTATCAAGCATGGCCGCTGGAATCGTAACTGAGTTCACACTGCAAACACAAAGCAGAGAGAGAAAGTGAAAACTTGATATGGCGGGAGTCTTTAAACTAGCCTGCCTCTAGTGATGTACTTCCTCCAGCAAGGCCACACCTCCTGAGCCTCCCCAAACAGTGCCACCAATAGGGACCAAGCGTTCAAATGCTCAAGACTATGAGGGACATCTCATTCAAATGCTCAAGACTATGAGGGACATCTCATTCAAACCATCACGAAGCCCAAGCTAGGGTGAATATATGTTTGGTCACATACTCTCAGGAAAAGTCGCACGCTACTTAATTCATTGTGAAATCCATTGACTCATCTTTCTAGAACGTTCCTTTCCTTGTGTCCTCACTTTCTCTCACTGCAACTCTACTAGGTGTGAAGTATAAGCTTTTATTTTAACAATGATGTCTGTTCATTTTCTCTCTGAGCTGTGGATTGTGTGGTTTCTATATTTATTTATTTGTTTATTTATTTATTCATTTATTCATTTATTTTGAGCATGGTCTCACCAGACAGCCCTGGCTGGCCTAAGTAGACCAGGCTGGCCTCAGACTCAGGAGTTCCACCTGCCTCTGCCTCCCACATGCTGGAATAAAAGGAGTGTGCCACCATACCTAACGAATTCATACTTTTTTTAGTTCTGTTATTTTTCTATCCCGAAAATCTAAATTGCTACTTAATTCATTCATAAAATTTTCTTGATGTTAACTTCTAAATTTCTAGAACATTCCAGTTCCTCATTGATGCACAACAAATTATCTCAAATGTAACAGCTTAAAATGACTATTACATTTAGCTCCTAAGTTTGGTGATTAGGAACTCACACTCAGCACAGTGAAAGGTTCCCCTTGGAGTGGCTGGTGCTCTAACCATTGTAGAGCGGCTGGAGACCAGGAGGGGCTGGGGAAGGGCCAGACACCTCTGTTTGTTTTTGTAGTTCCAGGTCCTCTACATGCAGAGGCCAGTTTTATCTTCTGAACCTGAAAGCCACTAACAGAGAGATCCTTATATTACAGCGTGTAGCCCCTGTGCAAGCCCCCCAGGAAGCAAAGCAGAATAGCCCACATTTGTGATCTAATATAAGTTGCACAGTACCACATCTAAGCATTGTGCTAATTACAGCCGAACACTATCATGTCCTTTATGGGAGAGCACAGGAAGCCCTCCTCTGAGTGGAGGGACAGACGGTGTCAGAAAAGCAAAGGAGATGGAGAGTCATACTGCATCACTGCGACAAAATTCCCACATATGTAACTGGAGCTGAGAAAGATTTATTTTAGCTCAAAGCGTCAGAGGTTTCAGAATCCATTGATTCTGGACTCACATGAGGCAGATCACCATGGTGACAAAATCATGTGACAGAGGCTAAGCACCTCGGGGTGGGTTGAAGACAGGAAATGGCCTAGAATAATATATAGCTTCCTAGAACAGGTCCCTTGTGACCTACATCCTCCAACGAGATCCCACCTCCCAAAGTCTAGAACCTCCCAAAGTAGAGTTGCCTTCTAGGGAAAACCCCTCTAATACTTTAGCCTTTTGGAAGGACAATCCATTTCACACATGACAGGTGGTAAATAAGTTATGGCTGAGAAAATACAACTTTGGAAGATACTAGACTATACAATTTTAAAAAATCTCCTTCCTTTAAAAAGTAATATTCCTGCCAGGTGGTGGTGGTGCACGCCTTTAATCCCAGCACTCGGGAGGCACAGTCAGGCAGATCTCTGAGTTTGAGGCCAGCCTGGTCTACAAAGCAAGTTCCAGGACAGCCGGAGCCACACAGAGAAACCCTGTCTCGAAAAACAAAAAATGTAATATTCCTCACAGGTTATTCCTTTCTCTCTTTCTGTAGACACTGTTCGACAAGCTGAAAGCCACTTTTACAAGGCACCCTGGACAATGGAGAAAAACCCGTGACGTTTGCCCATAGCTACCTTTGCTAAAGGTTCAGAGGATTCACCGAGTCTGTGAGTTTGGATTCTCAGCCCACAGCTTCTGCACACACCATAAGAGGGTGGCTGGGTAGCTACATAGCTAGCATGCAGTGAAGACTTGGCTGAGCTGACCCTTTAGACATTCAGAGTCCCAAAATGGGAGCAGGTCTCAACCATGCTCTCCAGGGAGCTTAGCAGCAGCCTAAAGACTTAAGCAGTTCATGGCATTTTTAATGAGTGGGTTTTAATAACCCATACCTGAGGGAGGTGGGACTGCTCTAAGGATGTATTTTTATTTTTAATTACATGGGGGTGCATGCGCACTTGAGTGCAAACACACAAGGAGGCCAGAAGAGGGCAGCACATCCCCTAGAGCTGGGATTACAGGTGGCCACCCAGCTTGGGTGCTGGAACTGAATTCAGGTTCTCCGCAAGAGCAGTACCGCTCTTAACTACTTAGCTATCTCTCCCGCACCTCTCTCTCAAATTTTGATCCTTGAAAATTTCTTTCTTATTTCTAAGCTTGCCTCTGTTCTTCAGATGTAATTGATGTGCAGCAACTCAGCTGTTTGGAACAAAAAGTAAATTTCCAGTGTTCTTTTTGGCTAAAAATCAACATTTTTTTCTAAATGTAGAGGCTAGATTTGCTGAACACTTGCATTTTATCAACAAATGTGTTCTCTGTAGGTCGGTCATCCACCATCATTGTTGAGGTGAGTAAAAGAATATGGCTCTCCTAGGGAGGAATTAGGAGGAGGCCATTATGGATTTGGAGAAGCCTGTGAGGGAGTAGGCAAAGTTGGAGCCTTTTGAATTCAGGTCACAGATGCAAAGAACTCACTACGGAAAGTGTTTTCAGTGTGCGTCTGCTGTCTGGGGACCCAGTGAGTCGGGGGACTCTAGTGACATTCTCTGTCCAACGACCTTTCTATCTTCAATCAGCTGGCCATCCAGATTCCAGACAAGTAAGAACTCTAAATGACTGTCTCTGCCACCCTTGCTAACCAGATTTCTAATGGCAGGGTGAAAGTAGCACTCCACCCTGCCAAGATCACACCCATGCCAGTGTTTGCCAAGCTCAGGAGGCTGCCTCGGAAAACTCTTGAAGTGGGTTGTCTTCAAATCACATGAGGCCAGTAGCAGAGAACTTGAACTCTATGGAGCTTTGAAGCCTCAGCGCACCAGGAACTGGGAGAGTGGAAGAATTCACTTGTGGTGATACTTTGTGCTTTAACAGAAATGGTTGCCTGAAGATCAGAGTGCAGAGTTAAGTCACTAGTTAGCCATAGAGGCCAGGCCGTGGTGGCACACGCCTTTAATCCAGCACTTGGGAGGAGAAAGCAGGAGAATCAGAAGTTCAAGGCCAGCCTGGGCTACACATGATTGAATCTTTCTAAAAGAGAAACAGAGCCTGACAGTGGTGGTGCATGCCTTTAATCCCAGCACTCGGGAGGTGGAGACAGGAATCTAAGTCAGGTGGAGACAGGATCTCAGCTCTTTCAGTCTGAGGACTCGTAGAGGTAAGAAGTCTTTCTAGCGGCTGGCTGCTGTGCTTCTCTGATTTTCAGCATTTACCCCTATATCCAGCTCTGGGTTTTTATTATTAAGACCAATTAGGATTCGTGCTACATTCACTCACCTCACAACTGCAGAGACATTCAGCGCCAGAGGTGTGTGAGCAATGCCCGGGGATCTTACAGAAACCCAGTCCAAGGAACAAATAATGGATAGCAGCAGAGTCAGCCTTAGTTCACTTCTCTCCCCCTCCTCTTGATGTCTGTGTGAGGGGAATTGCTTTCAGACTTCTGTTCAAAGAGTCCTCTCAAATGGAGACTTGGAAGGCTCCGTATTTATACAGCTGTTCTCGTGTATAAGCATTGTCTCATTGTATAATATTAATGGTAACGCTCCACCCACTCTGCATTCTCCAAGGTCCAGTTAAATCCCTGCCGCTCTAGGAAGCCTTCTGTCTCCTCTGTCCATACACACACACACACACACACGCACGCACGCACGCACGCACGCACGCACGCACACCACTGCCACCCTCCAGTTTTCATGTATTCCACTCCACATAGCACATGTGGTCCAGGATGTTTTCTGGAAACCTTGTTTTGTTTTGTTTTGTTTTTCCAGTCTTCTTGTAAACTTTTCAAGTTCTGAGTTTCGGGGTCTCTCACCAGATTACAGGATTTTTTAGTTTAGAAAATGTGCGCTGCACATTTTTATTTTAATAATTTATAGCTTTCGCCATCAGCTGAGGATGGCACTGGGGCTCCATCAATATTCACAGGTGATAGCTCTCTGCTCACTGTTCTGATCTGGACGCTTCCATGATTTACCTCACACTCTGGTACTGGGATGCTCTGGAAGATGAAGGACCCTTGAGGAAGTGATGCAGCCTCCTCCTAGTGCTGTTTCCCGCCTGCAATATGGAGATAACAACACTTGGGGTCTCTGCTCTGGGATGTAAGGAGGTGGTTGTTGTGTTCTGCAGTATGTGAAATCAGTATCTTTACATATAATCTGAGTGTAAATTCTTGGCCCAGGTATGCTTCACTTTACACAAATAACACATTTGTGAAAGATAATCTTTACTTTTTAAGATTTTATTTTTATTTTTAATTACGTGTGTATGTTTATGTGTGGTTTGTGCACTACATACATGTGCCCAAGGAGGCCAGGAAAGGGCACTGGATCCCTCGGTACTGGAGTTACAGGTAGTTGTGAGATGCCCAACATGATTGTTAGAAACCAAACTCAAGTCCTCCGCGGGAGCAGTGCACACTCCTCACCACTGAGCCGGAAAGATGGGTTTTCACCCAGGGAGCTGTTTTCAGTTTCGTCATTTCCAATCTAGTACGAGTTTGTCAAGTATGAGGAGGGGGGAGAAGGGAAGGAAGGAAAGAAGAAAATAATTTTGGTCAGATTGACTTGGCTTGAAATGAAGACTCTGAGGGTATATGTACTCATGTGTGTGTGTGCATGTGTATGTCTGTATCTCCGTGTGTGGTATGTGTGTCTCTGTGTGTGTCTGTGCGGTGTGTGTGTGTGTTTCTGTCTCTGTGTGGTGTGTCTGTATCTCTGTGGTGTGTGTGGGTGTGTGGGTATGTGTGTGTGTGGTGTGTGTCTCTTTGTGTGGTGTGTGTGTGGTGTGTGTCTCTGTGTGGTGTGTGTGTCTGTCTGTGTGGTGTGTGTGTCTGTCTGTGTGGTGTGTGTGTGTGGTGTGTGTCTCTGTGTGTGGTGTGTGCATCTCTGTGTGGTGTGTGTGTCTGTCTGTGTGGTGTGTGTCTGTGTGTGTGTCTCTGTGTGTGTGTGTGTGTGTCTGTGTATGTGTGTGTATGTGTGTGTGTGTCTGTGTCTGTGTGGTGTGTGTCTGTGTGTGTGTCTGTGTCTGTGTCTGTGTCTGTGTCTCTGTGTGTGGTGTGTGTCTCTGTGTGGTGTGTGTGTGTCTGTGTCTGTGTGGTGTGTGTATGTGTCTGTGTGTGTCTGTCTGTCTGTCTGTGTGGTGTGTGTGTGTCTGTGTGTCTGTGTGTGTGTATCTGTGTGTGTGTGTCTGTGTGTGTGTATGTGTGTGTGTGTGGTGTGTCTCTGTGTGGTGTGTGTGTCTATGTCTCTGTGTCTGTGTGGTGTGTGTGTGTGTGTGTGTGTGTGTGTGTGTGTGTGTGTGTACTTGCCTTTGCCTCATCTATCCCTCTGTATCCCATGTTTTGTCTCCAGAGCCCTGGTAGCCAGGATGCTCACTGGTCCCCGTCATCACTTTCCACGAGTTATCCTGTTACAACAACAATTTTATGAATTAGATATCTTCATCGAGGGCATGAGGAGTTATAGGGTGCTATCAAGGCCACCAAGACTCTTCATCCGATACAAGAAGTCACCAGTCCCCTGCTTTTAACCTCAGCTCCATGAGAATGTCCTGGAGGTTAGTCCAATGCTGAAGTTTCTCCCCTGAGTTGTAGCACGGCTCCATTTCTAGCCCTCAGAGGTTCTGGGAAAGAAAAAACTTCCCAGATGTACTCACCGTGGAAACATTCCCTCCTCTCCATCTCCACCGGAAAGCTGGAGGTTGCTTGTTTTTCGTTGGTGGTTTATTCCACCACCCATTCTGGAGTTCTCGTTCTCGCTTCCTCTGAGGCTCACCTCGGCCCGTTACCTTTTTCTTCCTCCCTTGTGCTCTCTGAACAGCGCCTAACTATCCCAAGTTTGTTTTCTTGGTCTCACACTGTGCTTCACTTTGTGTGATTAGCCCGTATTTTTCTTCTGTCTGTCATAACGAGTTCAGAGCCAGCCTGGGCTAGGTAAAACACTGTCTCAAAAAAAAAAAATTCATGATAACATTTTTAGAAAACAGCCCAAACGTATGATGATGTGTTGATGTATAACTGTATAATTGAGTTCCATGATAGTAGTCCCTTCTATTCATGAGTCTTCAAGTTGCCCCTGGTTGGGTGGGCTAGGTGAGAGTTGAGGCTCCTGTGTTGAAGGTACCCATCACCAGTGTGTGACCACCACAATAAAAGCCCTGCTTTGTTATTCAAGACCCTGGCACAGATCTCAAACAGACGTGCACTAAACACTTGGGTGACTAAGTAAAGCCAAATGAGACAGTTTCTTCTTAAATAGCATCTCATTATGCAGCAACTCACTATGTAGACCAGGCTGTCCTCGAACTCACAGAGATCTGCCTGCTTCTGCCCTCCCCGTGGGCCCCACCCCCACCCCCATGCCCTCCCCAGTGCTGGAATTAAATGCTTACATCACCTTGCCCAGCCCTAGGATAAGTTTTTGAGGACACCAAAAGTTCTGCTGTGTCTTCAGCCTCTCCGGCATGCTATTTGATTTTTAAATCAGAAAGGATCCATTTCGGAATCTAACCCTGAACTCAGCGTCACCAAAGCCCTGCATTCTGTTGTTTACCTGTTAGTAAAGGTAGTAGTTTGTCAGGCCTTCCACGTTTGCTGTTTGTGTGTTCGCTGAGGAGTATGCAACATGACATAAATTAAGTCCTCTGCTGAAGGAATTTAAGTCACCATGGAAAAGACCGGAAGTTTTGTTGTTGTTGTTTTTTTTTGTTTGGATTTTTTTTTTCTTTTGAGACAGGGTTTCTCTGTGTAGTTTTGGTGCCTGTCCTGGATCTCTCACTGTAGACCAGGCTGGCCTCGAACTCAGAGATCCTCCTGCCTCTGCCTCCCAAGTGCTGGGATTAAAGGCATGCACCACCACCTGGCAACAGAGAAGATTTTTAAAACTAAGTAAAAACTTGTGTTGTCCTACAGCAATGGTTCTCAACCTTCCTAATGCTGTGACCCTTTAATACAGTTCCTCATGATGTGGTGACCCCCAACCATGAAATTATTTCATTGCTACTTCATAACTGTAATTTTGCTACTGTTATAAATCATAATGTAAATGTCTTAGGCGACCCCTGTGAAAGGGTTGTTCAACCCTGAGAGGGGTGGAGTCCCACAGGTTGAGAACATATACATGTCCTACATGCAGCTTCTTTCAAAAGTCAGATTCAATTCCCATTGGTTTAGAACGCAGACATCAGCTCGGAGGCTGACAATTGTGTTGCAAAAAGTCTCGCTCAATTAGATACTGTATCTTAAGCCCTCCAGGATGGATGGACCTTTTCTCTGAATGCACTGTGGAGAATGACAGCTGCCGGACAAGGATCTTCCCTTACCACACCAGCATTCCTGTCGGCCACCCTCATCATTAATCCTTCAGCCTGTAATGCACACACGGCTCTGTCCAGTGAGATCCCAGAATGCCCCTGGAAATAGGTCGTCTGAAATAAACATCAACTTCACTTCAAAAAGATTCTATGTCTGTGCCGTCATAATCCAAAAAAAGAGTCCTTTGGGGAAACAGAACATGTAAACAGCAGAGCTCAAGGCTTCCTCCCTGCCTGGTCCTCCCTCCCCATGGCAGTGACATCTCTGACCTCCATTAAGTTGGTAGCTCTCTGTTTTCTAAACTGAGTTTGGGCAAGGTCTTTCCCTCTCTCCCTTGACTTCCAGTCTCTTCTCCCTCTAGCCTAATACTCATTTGAGACAACATTACTTAAATTGTATATACAGCAGCAGCCTTGTTCCATCTTCCCGCAAAACAGTGCATTTAACTGGGCTGCGTCTCTCAAGCAGGTTAGTGAGGGTGGGATTGGGGAATGGGGGGGGGGGTGCAGAGGAAACTATTGTTTACTGAGCAATTTCCATGCATGGTTGTCCTATTGTTTTACATGCAGGATGTAGTTTAATCCTCATAACAATTATCTTCGAGATCTGTTACTATCTCTCTTTGTAAATAGGAAAGCCAAGGCTCAGACAGTGCCATTAGTTGGCTCTGGGCTCCGGGCTCTGGGCTCTGGGCTCTGGCTGGCAATAATTAGAGACAGCATCAGTACCTAAGCCAAACCAGTCTCCAAAGCCCATGTCCCCAGCACCTGCCACATGTCTCCATGACTGGGGCTGTTTAAGGAGAATGGAAGAAACATCTACTGAATTGCAAGGTAAGTGAGGAAATATTTTCATCAATCAATAGTCTCTCGTAAGAGCTAACATCCAGGAAGAATTATAGGAACACGCAGAAGGAAACAATGGCTTCCCTGACCCCTAATGGATATCAACTCAGGAGAGAAATAAAGCTTCTTGTCTAGAGAGACTTGTCCACAACTGAATAAAAGCTCAATAATAAGGGCTGGAGAGATGGCTTGGAGGTTTAGATCACTTGCTGCTCTTCTAGAGGATCCGAATTCAGTTCCCTCATCAAGCAGCTCACAGCCTCCTATAACTCTAACTCCAGGAGGTCTGATGTTCTCTTCTGGCCTCCATGGGCGCACACACACACACACACACACACACACACACACACACACCACAAATAATTAAAAATAAACTGGGCATGGTAGCATACACCTTTAATCCCGGCACTCAGGAGACAGACACAGGCCGATCTCTGTGAGTTTCAGGCCAGCCTGCTCTACATAGAAAATTTTAGGCAAGTCAGGGACACACAGTGAAACCCTGTCTCAAAAATAAATCAATAAATAAAAAATCTTTTTAAAAAAAAATCAACTTCAGTTGCATTTCTGAGATTTTTGGCCCAGTATGGACTGAATAAGAAGAAACTAAATTAAAGAAGGAAGAATTTATGTAAAAATTAGTGGCAAAGTCACAGTGAGATGTCACTTTCTATCCACTAGGATGATGTAAACAACAAACAAAACAAAAGACAGGTGAGAGCGAGCGTTGGCAAGGTTGTGGAGGAAGTGGGACCGTCACACATTATAAATGGTGGTGCGAACGGCTAAACACACTTGGGACCTGGACTTTCGTCACTTGACACATGTTTAGGAGAAATGAAGACGTCCTGCCAACACCAAAGCTTACACATGACCGTGTTCACAGAGTCACCGCCCACTCACCAGTCAGAAGACAGAAACAATCCAAACGCCATCAGCTGATGAATGCGTGAAGAAAATGGCGTGCATCCACACGACAGAGAAAAGCCATCCGACAAACGCGGTCACGATACGTGTGACGGGATGGAGGAACCGTGAACCCATGCTCGGTGAACAAGCCAGGCACCAAAACACGTGTCGTGCGATTCCGTTAAGCAGGCAAATCTAGAGAGTAGATTAGTGGTCGTCTAGAGCTTGGAGTCGGGAGAAGAGAAGTAGCTACTAGCAGAATATGGAACTTCTTTTGAAGTACAAAACTAGTCTAAAATTAGACTGTAGGGCAGGGCTGGAGAGATGGCTCAGTGCTTGAGAATACTGCTACAGTCGCAGAGGACTGGAGATCTGTTCACGGCACCCATACTGGGCAGCTCACAACTGCCTGTGACTCCAGCTCCAGGCAGTCCAAATGTCAGCTCCTGGCCACCTTGGCACCTGTACACAAACAGCATACAAGTACACAGACACACACACACACACACACACACACACACACACACACACACACACAAATAAGAAATTTAAATACATATAATCCTTTTAAAACAATAAAAACTAAAATCAGATTACGGTGTTAAAAATGGTCAGGAGCAGACTGCCTGGCAGGTCTTTTTATTATGCCTGGCAGCCTTAAGCAGGGAAGAGTGACAGCCAAGCAGTCCCTCTGCCGTCAACCAGCTAGAATGCCTTGGCAGCAGTTTTGGGTGCTTTACAAGCACGCTGAGGATACTAAAGCAAAGCAGAGGACCACGACAGCTATGACTGAAGACATGCCCTGGTCATGGCCACTCTAGGCAGCCCGCACTGGCCTTGGACGTGGCACTCTAAAGTAAACAGGCTTTGGTAAATGCAGTCCCACGTACCCCCGCAGTTATTCTCACTCACTCCAGGGGGAGAGCGCTTCGGGTGATCCAGCAGAGGAAGGCTTGCGGTTGGTGCAAGCGCAGTCGGCTGCAAACAGTCCTTCATCCACAGAAAGGCTAGCCCGGTCAGCTGCAAACAGTCCTTCATCCGCAGAAGGGCTAGCCTGGTCAGCTGCAACACAGCTTTGCCACAGCTCCCTTCTGGCTGTGTAATAAAGTTGTTGAGAATCAGCCAGATAACACCCTCCTGAGTGCACCTGGTTTTGCAACTTAGGCTCATTAAAATATTTCTCTAGAATGATCTTTTCTTACCTACTTTTGAGGGGTTTTTTGTTGTTGTTGTTGTTGTTGTTGTTTGGTTTTTTTGGTTTTTGTTTTTTGAGATAATGCTTCTCTGTGTAGCTTTCGCTGTCCTGGAACTTAATCTGTAGACCAGGCTGGCCTCAAACTCACAGAGATCTGCCTGCCTCTGCCTCCCCAGTGCTGGGATTAAAGGTGTGCGCCGCCGCCGCCGCCGCCACCACCAGGCCTTGATCTTTGTTAGTAATTGAGCTGGTTCCTCGAGAAAAAGGTGACAGAAGTAGCCGTGCAGTGACAGGCAGTGAGAGTGGGGGCAGAATTAATGGCTGGGTGCTGGGGGATGTCGTTCTGTACGCTGTGAATACGCCTTGCTCTGATTGGTTGATAAATAAAGCTGCATTGGCCCATGTCAAGGCAGCTTAGAGGCAGGCAGGAAATACAAGCAGATGGACAGGAAGAAGAAAGACAGAAGGGAAGAGTCGTCAGCCAGACACAGAGGAAGCAAGGTGACAAGGCAGACTGAGAAAAGGTACCAAGCCACGTGGCTAAACATAGATAAGAACTATGGCTTAATTTAAGTATAAGAGCTAGTCAGTAATAAGCCTGAGCTAACGACCAAGCAGCTATAAGCCTCTGAGTGATTATTTTATTAGGTGGCGGCCGGTCTGCTGGGGGTGAGGGGGTGGGGGAGTGGTGGGGGGTGGAGGGGGTGGGCAGGCAGGACCCAAGGAACATTTCGGCTACAGCAGGGGAAACAGTAATAGAGTAGTTGAAGAATTCCAGGGTGCAAGATGAGGTAGAGAGGAGAGGCAGGGACAGTAAAGACTTTCAAGAGCTGAAGATGAGGAACTACAGACCCGAGTTACTAGAAGAGTGCAAGAGAGCTTCCAAACCTTAAGCAGTGGTTCTCAACCTTCCTAATGCCGCGACCCTTTAATACAGTTTCTCATGTTGTGGTGACCCGCCCCCAACCATAAACTTATTTCCTTGATAGTTCATAGCTGTAACTTCACTATTGTTATGAATCGTAACATAAGTATCCGATATGCAGGGTATCTGATATGTGACCCCTTTGAAAGGGTCATTCCGCCCCGACAGGGTCTCAACCCACAGGTTAAGAACTGCTACCTTGCCCATCAGCAGTGGCGCACGCCTTTAATCCCAGCACTCAGGAGGCAGAGCCAGGCGGATCTCTGTGAGTTCGAGGCCAGCCTGGTCTACAGAGCGAGATCCAGGACAGGCACCAAAACTACACAGAGAAACCCTGTCTCGAAAAACCGAAAAAAAAAGAAAAAAAAAACTGCTGCCTTGAGGACTGAGGATCCAGGCACCTTAAGGTCAAGGGTTGCAACAGTAACCTCTATCAAGGGCCAAGGATCCTGAGAAACTCGGGATCTCAGCATGCACACCTATTCAGGAACAGAATGCTAGCAGGCATTGCCCCCTGCTGCTACTGCTGCTGCTGGATGCTGAAGGTTCCAATAGTGTTCAAGTGCCAGGGCCATCGGTGGCTAATGCTTAGAGCAACAAGGCTCCAACAAGGCTCCAACTAGATCCCCAAATCTCTAGCTTCTAAGCCTAGAACAATAAGCTCCCAGCTCTCAAGGCTTCGGCTATAACCCACTGGGTCCGCCAGTCCAGCCCCTAAGTTTTGAGTGTTCAAAGGCTCAGGATTGTCAGCAGTAAAGGACTTTCTCTTACCTACTAACAATTGCTCTCTGGGCAGATCAAACGGCCCCCAGCTAGCTGATTGGAAACAGCCTGCCTGCACAGTGGCTTCATGGCTTCCCGGCTTTGTCTCTTGGACACAGAAGCAGAGGGCAGGGTCAAGGATACTAAGGCTGATTTTCAGGTTGGGGCCACGGGGACAGTTTGGGAGTGGGATGAGTTATTTCTGCGTTAGTGAGGTTACTGCCAGATAATTTCTTTGTCTTCCTGTGTCTAAGAACACAGGATAAATGAATTGATCCCTCTCTCAGACAGTCCCGCATCCTTTCTTTCTGTTCTGGAGTTCCGTTTGAAACTCTAAATCTTTGTTCCAGCTGGGTAGCTGGGATGATGGAGAGCAGGCTGAGAGAGGGTCTGGCCCTTTTGCCGTAGCTCATTTCGTTTTATGTTCCCTTTCTATCTGGCTTTTCTTAATAGCTTTGAGATGAATTTCCCTTCAGCCTTGCTCTGGCCTTGTGAAAGCAAAGAGTTGAGTTATTAGGCACAAATATGAGCACTTATTTATCTGGTTTTATCAAGATAACAAATTTATATAAAATGGTGGCACATCAAAAAATCCCAAATTATATATGTGTGTGTGTATGTGTGTGTGAATGCATGTTTTTTAAAGATTTACTTATTTATGTATTTTATGTATATGAGTGCTCTGTCTTCATGGATGTGTACACACCAGAAAATTCCTTTATCATAAAAATACCAAGATGGTAAATCAATTTGCTAAATGACATCTTCACCTGGAGTCATTCAGAAGACTGGGGGCGCTGATGGAAGTGGTAGATTTTAAGAAAATCTCACCACCACGGTGCTAGGGGAAAAAAAAAAACACTACATTAGCACCATCATCAGTAAAAAGCAAGGGTGATGGATTCACCATCAGGAAATTTAATAGCGGCCACAGCACCATTTGCTAGAAACTCACTTCCAATCTGAATTATTTTAAATAAGGCGTCACATGTAGGGTAAGAAAGAAAAAATCCCCTGCTTGGTTCCCATTAATTTCCCAGCCAGTAACTTTGAAATAGCGTAAAATGCTCAGGTCAGCAGCGCAAACCCACTCACCGAGAGAGAAAATGGGCCATCCCTCTTTGGTGTCCTACTGAAGCCCCACTTAGGAGCTATCTCCCGGGCCTTTAAGAGTCTTTTAACTGTGGCATTTCTTGATTTTAACTGGGCTGAAGCTGCTCCCCAGGACCCAGGGAGATGTGAGTGAATTGGGTTTTCTCTGCATTACAAGGGAATTATCCAGGCCCCCAGGCGGCAACCTGCTTAGATTAGTGTTAAAGCCCAAGCGACACCAGCTGAGATGAAGACAGAGGCACATATGCTGGCTTTTCTGTCACTGGAAACTTAGAAATGCTGAGGAAGTCAAGGAAAGCGACGTGTTTTTGTAACCCATTAAAGGGCTCTGGCTCTTCTGTCTTGTCCTGCTCCTGCACACAAGAGCCGGGGCTGAGGATTCCAGAGGCCTCTGGCTGCTTCTCACATCCAGGAAGGGTTTCAGCTCTTGGCATCTGATGACAGCATCAAAGACAAGCACCCATCCAGTGGCTGAAACACACACACACACCAGCAGAAAGAGTGGCATTTGTAGTCAAATCCTCCTCCATCTCCCGTGCTCGCCTGTGGCCCTGGCCACTCACACTCCACGTATCGTTACTACTGCATGAATGACACACATCCATCACAGCAGCCAACATAAATAAGACTTAAAACTCACCACACAGCAGGTAAAGTAGCACACCATGCCTGGGATCCCAGCAGTCGGGCGGTTAAGGCGGTATGGTGAGTTAGGAGCCAGCTGGGCCACAGAGGGAGTTTCAGGATAGTGAGAATCTGTCACAAATACAATAAAGTCCGAGGGCTAGGGTGTAGCTCAGTGGTAGACCACTTGTCCAGCATACACTAGGCCTGGAGTTTGATTTCTGGAGAGAGAGAGAGAGAGAGACGAGAGAGAGAGAGAGAGAGAGAGAGAGAGAGAGAGAGAGAGAGAGAAGGAGGGAGGGAAGGAGAAAGGAAGGTTTTTGAAAAACAGTTTTGAAATTTTTCCTTTATATAGTAAGAGCCTCAAAATTAATTAATAAATAAAGGGCTCCCTCACCTTCTCAAAGACCTGGTCGAATGGTTGAATGGCTAATGACAAGAGGTTAGGATTTTAACTCCACTTAATTCACTCCGATGATTTCTCTTTAGGTGTTTAAATGGCAGAGTTGTTTTTTTTTTTTTTTTTTTTTTCTTTTTTTTTTTTTTTTTTTTTTGTTTGTTTTGTTTTGTTTTTTTCGAGACAGGGTTTCTCTGTGTAGCTTTGCGCCTTTCCTGGAACTCGCTTTGGAGACCAGGCTGGCCTCGAACTCACAGAGATCTGCCTGCCTCTGCCTCCCAAGTGCTGGGATTAAAGGTGTGCGCCACCACCGCCTAGCCTGTTTTTTTCTTGCTTTCATTGTTTTAAATCTGTAAACTGGTCCTAGTAACCCAGGCCCTTGATCCTGGCACTGGGAAGACTAGGTCTCAAAACTAATAAGCAAATTTAAATAAATAAGTAAATAAGAATAAGGATTCCTAATCAGTAAGTGCATTAGCAGAGCCCCCAGTGCTAAACGTGCCTTGGAGGGAGTGTGTGTGGGGGGGGGTGCTTCTGAATTCACTACAGCCCTGAGGTAAGGACTGTGATCCAGGTCTTCCTTCCACCTAGAGAATTAGCGTTAGCCTAAAAATCATTCAGCTGATAGAACATTCCACATTTGAACCCCAATCTGTTCCTCTCCAAAGCCATGTTCTTAGCCAAACCATAGAATCACCAAACAGTGGTAACTAGTTTTATAGGAAAGCTAAAAGACAGCTTTAGAAGCATCTCCCCATCAGGACCAGACCAATAAGTCCGAAAGGTCAAACTCTACTCTCTGGGCTTCCAGTTCCAGCTCTGACCGACCAGTCTCTCAGACAGCATGGTCTTCTTCGGAGAGATAAGGGACCGGAACACAGAGGGCAGGCTTGCCTTTCAACAAGCTAACCTCCAGAGTTCTGAGGACGGGCATGGCTGGCGTTGAGAAGGTTCCGACACTCCCAGCAGCCTGTACATCACTCACTGCTCTGGTCACACTCGACTGGAGGAAGACACCCTTGTATTTATTGCTTTGCTCTTTCTCTACGTGTTCAATTCTACTGTGTAGTTTCAGGAATGAACAACAATTTTTTTTTTTTTTTTGAGACAGGATGTCACTGTATCTCCCTGGCTGGCCTGAAACTTACGACATAGCCCAGGCTGGCCTCAAACGCAACAGAGATTGGTCTGCCTCTGCCTCCCAAGTGCTAGGATTAAAGGAATACACTCTCATGCCCAGTCCAACAAATTTTGTCTAGGTACGAACACATTGTCTAGACCAGGAACAAGCCTCCCTGGGAAAGTCATGTAAATAAGTACCATGGGCCCGTGAGAATACTGCAAAAGTACAAAGGCTACATGGTGAAAAGTGAGCCTTCCCCACACAGTTGGTCAGCTCTGTTCCTCCTCTCCCTCTAGATCTCCGGAGTGGCAGCCACTGTCTTAACTATGGAGCGAATCCATGATAAGCATTGAGTTTATTCATTTAACAGCAACGTCCCACCCATTCTTTTTCAAAACAACAACAACAACAAAAAAGTTTTATTTTATTTTATGTATATGGGTGTTTTGTCTGAATGTATATCTGAGCACCGCTTGCATGCCGGCTGCCTTCAGAGGCCAGGAGAGGGTGGTGGATCTTGTTCTGGATAGTTTTACATCAACTTGTCACAGCTAAAGTCATCTGAAAGGAAGGAACCTCAATTGAGAAAAATGCCTCCATAAGATCCAGCGATAAGGCATTTTTTAAATTAGTGATTGATAGGAAAGGGCCCAGCCCATGGTGGGTGGTGCCATCCCTGGGCTGATGGTCCCGGGTTCTATAAGAAAGCAGGCTGAGCAAGCCATGGGGAAACAAGTCAATAAGCAGCACTCCTCCATGGCCTCTGCATCCGCTCCTACATCCAGGTTCCTCCCTGTGTGAGTTCCTGTCCTGACTTCCTTCCGTGATGAACAGCGATGCGGAAGTGTAAGCCAAATAAACCCTCCAGTTGCTTTGGTCATGGCGTTTCCTCACAGCAACAGAAACCCTGACTAAGACAGATCCCCTGAAGCTGGAGTCACAGATAGTTGTCATCTGTCTGACATTGGTGCTGGAGCAGTATGCACTCTTAACTGCTGAGCCATCTCTCCAGTCCCTGGCTTGTTTCTTAGACTTTGCTGTTGTAAATAATACTACAGTGACTGCCTCTTCACCTGTAACAATTTACAAAGCCAGGTCTATCATATTAATTCCTACAAATGAAGTTCCTCTGTCAAATGCAATCCATCCTTGCCAGAAGGGAAGTGTGTATAGCTGAAGTTTTTCTGTGTCCCAGCCTGCCGCTGGTCAGGACAAATCTCTCTTACCCACCAGTCCCGCAGCCGCTCAGACCCAAGTAAACACACAGAGGCTTATATTATTTATGAACCGTATGGCCATTAGCTCAAGCTTATTACTGACTAGCTCTTACATTTAAACTAACCCATAATTCTTATGTTTAGCCATGTGGCTTGGTATCTTTTCCCAGTTCTGCCTTCACATCTTGCTTCTCGTGGTGGCAGCGGGCAGCGCCTCCTAACTCAGCCCTCCTGTCCCCAGAGTTCTCTTCTCTCTTTGTCCCGCCTATACTTCCTGCCTGGCTACTGGCCAATCAGTACTTTATTTATTAACCAATCAGAGCAATACATTCACAGCATACAGCTATCCGCAGCAAGTGTGCTTGCTTCTGGTGTCCTCGCCTGCACAGTGTGTAACAGACTTTTGGATCTGTGTCAGTTTGATTTCTGAAGTAGCACTTTCTCATCAGGATCACCAGCCTGCAAATAATGACGTAGAGATTTCTTACTAATTGTGAAAGCTTGGCTGTTAGCTTAGACTTGTCCCACTAGCTCTTATAACTTAACTTGCTTTTATTAACCTATGTTCTGCAATGTGACTTGGTTATCTCTACTCTGTACTGTATGCCCAACTTCTTCAATGTCTCCCTGGCATCTCCTGTGCACCTAGATTCCTGCGCCCATATTCCTTCTCCTCTTCCTCTCTCTCCCTGGAAGTCCCACTATCCTCTCCTG
Source organism: Peromyscus attwateri (assembly GCA_902168425.1). NCBI lineage: Eukaryota > Metazoa > Chordata > Mammalia > Rodentia > Cricetidae > Peromyscus > Peromyscus attwateri. Next base: position 40,703 of record CABHPP010145336.1, read on the forward strand.
CCTAGCTATTGGCTGTTCAGCTCTTTATTAAACCAATCACAGTGATACATCTTCACAGAGTGTACAAATATTCCACAACAGATTTATTTCTTTGTTATAAAGGTAACTACAACTTTACATGTTTATAAAGCATGTTTTCTTTTCCATAAGCTATCTTTAATCTCCACTGCCTATATTTCTAATAAGTATTTGGTCCTTTTTATTAATATATAGCAGTTCTTTCTCATATGAGGGAGATAGACTCTACAGAATAGGTGTGATTTTTCTCAACTTAAAGTTCATCTTTTAACATTGTTGTTTCTTAGCAGGAAAAAATGTTTTCTTTTTATACATTAAAATGTATCAATCCTCTCTTTTATGACCTCTGGGGTTAGTATCAACCTTACAAAGCCCTTTCTCACATTGATGTTATATAAAACTCTCCTATGTTTTTGTCTAGCATTTTATGACTTTGTGTTTTATGTTTAAATCTTTGATCCATCTGGAATATATTAGATCCAAGGAACAAGCTAGTGATTCAGTTTTTAGTTTTCTAGATGGCTGCCAAGCTGACCAAAAACCATTTTGTATTTTATGATTTTAAGATAAATTTGGGGAACACAGTTAGGGAATCTGGAAATTGGTATTACTTAGCCTCCAATACTTTAGAAAACACGTTCCTTGTAGTGTATGAAAAACACCAACATTACCTGGTGAGAAGTCCCGTGGGGACTAGAGAAGCAGCTCAGCAGTGGAGAGCACTCTCTGCTCTCACAAAGAACCCGGAGCTTGGTTCCCAACACCCACAATTATAACTCCAGTTACAGGGGGTCTGATTCCCACTCTAACATCTGCAGAAACCAGGCACGCACATGCACACTCACACAGACACACATGTACATTCACACACACACATGCACACATGCATTCATGCACACACATGCATTCATGCACACACATGCCTATGTACACACACACACACACACACACACACACACACACACACACTGGTTCAATTTTGGTTTGGTTTGGTTTTTTTCAGTGATGCTTTGGAAAAGTTTCCTTCAGCATTACAATATGATCTGAGACTTGTCACGTAACTTGGTAGAATTTTTTGTCACATTTTGATAATATTAACAGGTTTCTTTCATACATGAGCTGTAAACCTTCAGGTCACTTCCTATTTTCTTTCGGAGTGACCAATTTTCAGTTCCCTTTGAGCTGATAATGCCTGCTAACCAGCTGTCACCATTACTCCTGTGTAAACGTCACATGAGCACCACATAATTATCCCTGTCTATGCTTGGCGTTACATCGCTAGGCAATATAACCCCCATTATGTTTATGTGTTCTTCTGATCTTCGTGGATTTGATTACCAAACAAGAGAGTACACATTCCTCCTACTTAAACTGTGTCTCTTCTTAGTAATTTATTGCTTTGGGGGTGATCTAAACTTTTGGGGGTACAAATTTACTTTTTTAGGTCATTGCTTATCTACCTTGCTTTTTATTTCATATTTCATCATTTTTTAAAAATCTATTTTATTTTTAGTTATGTGTATGTGTGTGTGTCTGTATCTGTGAGTGTAGGTGCCCGCAGAGGCCAGTAGAGGGTGTTAGATCCCCTTAAGCTGGAGTTACAGGTAGTTGTGAGCTCCAAATATGAGCAATGGGACCTGAACCCTGGCCTCCTGTAAGAGCAGCCAGCTCTCTTAACCACTGAGTCATCTCTCCAGCCCCAGGTTTCATTATTTTTATAAGAAATTTTGATGGGTGATGTCATTCTATATGCTGTGAAAATGTGTTGCTCTGATTAGTTGATAAATAAAGCTGTTTGGCCAATGGTGAGGCAGAATAAGGTTAGGCTGGACATTCTAAAGAGAGAGAGAGGGGAAGGAAGAACACAGAACAGGGGAGATGCTGCTAGCCGCCACCATGAGAATCAAGATGTAAAAATACCAGTAAGCCGTGAGCCATGTGGCAAAGTGTAGATTATAGAAATGGGTTAATTTAAGATGTAAGAACTAGATAACAAGAAGCCTGCCATGGCCATAATTTAAAAATAATATTAGCCTGTGCATGTTTATTTGGGTTCAGGCACCTGCGGACCACTGGGTGAGAGAGATTTGTCCTGACTGCGGGCCAGGCAGGACACAGGAAAACTTTCAGCTACAAAATTTCTGATCAAAGAAATAATTAATACTGAAATTATAAACTATGTACATAATCTTAAAAAGGAGAGTACTTTCTGGTAAGCAGTAGGTCAGAGCTTAAGGTGTAACCTGAGGGAAATTTACAACCTGAGCACCAAAAAGAACTGAGTTTGGTTTTTAAGAAAGTAGGGGGAAAAATGCAGAGAGGGACCAAATGAAAATAGTAAGTAATTAGTAAGTCAGATGTTGAAACTGTTGAAATAAAAATTTTAAGTACATAGAACTATAAATAAAACCTCTATGGTGTTTGGAAAGAATCAATAAAAGGAGTAGACCTCTTTCAAATCCAGTTAAGGAAAACAATACAGACAAGAGAAAGAAAGCGTCAGGAAGATAAAGAGGAAGCAATGGGGTGAACAGTAAGTTAAACTCTAGGCTATTTTAGAATAAAGAGAAAATTAAGCCTTTTGTATTAAATTTTCAGACAAAAAGCTGATACATTCCTCAATGTTATGCGAAAACAAGAGAGTAAGCTCTGTGGGGGCTACCCTGAGCCCTGCTTCCCGCCAGAGGCTCATGAAAAACGAACTCCATATTTAAAGATGAACAATAGGAAACAGCTGAGATCAATGGCCACACAAAATTATCACACAATAAAAGATAGTAATCTGCAGCGTGGCAGTTTCATAATCCGAAGGTCCAGAAATATTTATTCTCAGCTTGCCTTTATTTACGCTGTTAAAAATAGTGAGGGAGAGGGCCGGAGAGATGGCTCGGTGGTTCAGAGCGCTTGCTACTCGTACAGAGGATGGACCAATTCTCAGAGGCCACGTAGTTCACATCCATCTGTAACCGCACTTCCAGGGGGTTCCCACCCCCCTCCTCTGACCTCTCTGGACCCGAGGCATGCACACGGTTCCCAGACATACGTACAGGCAAAACACTCATACACATAAAATAAAGAACTTCTAAAAATTATTTAAATAGTGAAGTTATCCTCCAAAAGAATTTTTTTTTTCAAGACAGGGTTTCTCTGTATAACAGCCCTGGCTGTCCTAGAACTCACTCTATAGGCCAGGCTGGCCTCGAACTCACAGAGATCTGCCTGCTTCTGCCTCCCAAGTGCTGAGATTAAAGGTGTGCGCCACCACCGCCTGATCAAAAAAATCCTTTTTATTGTTTTGTTTTACATTGGTTCATTTCATTTTGAGACAAGGTTTTGTACATCCCAGCCTGGCTTTGAACTCACCATGTAGCTGAAAGTGACCTTGAATTCCTGCTCTTCCTGCCTCCATCTCCAGTGAGTGCTGAACATATGGGCACGTGCCTCTGTACTCAGTTTATGCGGTGCTCTGGAGTGATAGATAAGAACTCTACCAAAAGAACTATGACCCCTGCGGAACCTCCGTTTCTTTATGTGGTCACATTACACCTATTGTGCTTTACCCAATCCCAAACTTAAACTGAGTAATATTCAAAATATTTATTAGCTTTAAAAGAATAATGTGACCATTCCGTGTTAACGCGATAGCATATCTTATGAGAAATATCTATGTCTTCTGAAACAAAAAGGTAACCTAATGAAAAGAATGCTGTTGTCTTATAGTCATGTGGCCCCCTTCAATATCCAACTTAGAAGAAAAGAACTGGATGCCCGTATGTGCTACTGCATTCCGTTTCTTTTTCTTTAATAAAATATTTACTTATGTGTACTGGTATTTTGCCTGTATGTGTATGTAACTGCACCATGTGGGTGCACCAAAGAAGCATGAAATGATCCCCTGGAATTGGAGTTATGGACAGTTGTGAGCCTCCATGTGTGTTTAGGTGGAAGTCCTGCCGACGCCACATATCCAAGGAGTCTGGGTATATGGGTCTGTCCTCAGACCCCGCCCCTAAGTCAGTCCAAGAGTCAGCCCCTCCCCCTCCCTGGGACTGCTCAAGACCTTACCTCCAGGCTACATTAGACCTGGTCGCCATTCTGGAGAGTCACCTGGGAGGTGCTTTGCTCTGCTCAGATTAAACCTGGATTTATTCATTCGTCTTGATTGGCTTATTGCATCCGTAGCGTTACTCACTACTAGGGGATTGAAATTTTTCAATGTGGGTGCTGGGAATCGAACCCCGGTCCTCTAGAAGAGCAGCCAGTGCTATTAACCACTGAGCCATTTCTCCAGCCCCTTCATTCCACTTCTTATATGGTATATTAGTTAAATGATATGAAAAGATCCGGCTTTGCACAGGTGTATAATTGTAATTGTCAAGGAAAATGTATGTTTTTAAAACTAAAAACCTAATAGACTACTTGGAGTAGTTTTAGATTCATAGCAGAACTCACTGGAAGATACAGAGATTTTCTGTATGCCCCTGGCCCCTCCCTGTACACACAAAGCCTCACAGTTATGAAATGCTTCACAAATTTGCATGCCATTCTTGTGCAGAGGCCAAGCTGACCTTCTCTGCCTTGTTCCAAAGGAAGAAAAGTGTCTTAATACATTTTTTTCAAATAATCGAGAACATTCTTTAACAGTACCAAACTTGAACGAGTGATAGTGGTTTGAAAGTTAGCAGCGGTGTGGAACATGAAAGCCAGTCAATAAGTGTTTCACATTCTTCTGTGAAAATGGCTTGTTTTAATCTTTGAGTGGCTCTTTGACCTAGGCATGACTTTATAGCAATGTGTTGATCATTTGAATAACTTTGGTTCTGAATCATACAGGGCTTCTTAAAAAAAAAAAAAA
>CABHPP010145337.1:0-37360 GCA_902168425.1 Peromyscus attwateri
ATAGCATTCCAAAACTCTGGGAATCAAGCGCATTACACACTAACCTAATCTCTACCATCGCGTGCAGCTGGTGTCTCCAGAGTTCCTTCGTCCCTTCAACACATTTGCCTTCTAACTTCTCCTCCTCCCACAGTTGTAAGCCCTGAACTTTCTCAAGCTGCCTCTTCCTGCACAGCCCCTCTCACAGACACACCCCAGGCCTGCCTTGCAGGAGTTGAATTTGTCTGGCTGGCTTGGGGGGGGGGGGGGGGCGGGCGTGAAAATAGGGGAGGTCAGTGTGAGGAAAAGCAGATGGTGAGCTGTTCTGAATTTTAAGGAAATGTCAAAGGTCTGTCTTTCCAGCCTCGAGGCTCCTTAGAAGCAGTAATAGGCGCAGGCTCTTAGCCTTGGAGAAAAAAAAAAAACAGAAAACACTCAGGAAATTAACCCTTTATGAAAGATCCCGAGTGCTTCAGTGTGCAGGGCTTACAATACAGCAGAGCGGGACACGTGAGAGAGTCACTGATTTCCACCAAGGCTGACACGCACCACGGAACACCACCTCGGGTCTGGACTTCAGCCAGATTGGGAAGGGAGCAGTCCACAGTTCCAGTCACACAGGGAGAGGTGTAGCCTGCCACATAGCAGGGAGGCTCTGTACATAATAATGCGTATTTCAAACTATCAGCAAAGGGGGTTTGGATCCTCAGGGAAACCACATGTTCGATGTGACAGGAGGAGAAGTAAAGGCTTCATAAACGTTCCTTTCCGGTGCTGCAAATGGAACCCAGGGCTTTTCTTGTACAGGCTGGGCAGGGGCCTACCACAGGCTACACCCTGGCCCCTCGGGTTTCAGGAGCATCCACAAGATTTCTCACTTTCTAAAGATCTTTTGCTGTGACACACAATCTTTTGCCTTCAAATTCTCAGTGTCCAGACTGAGAGTTTCGTGAAGAAGACTGAGTAATCTGTAAGTCTTTACTTTGTCTTGTAGATGCTTGTCGTATCTCCAGTCACCTTTCTGCTTCAATTTACTTGACATTTTCCTTACTCCCGAGTGTTCTGAGATCAAGACAGAGGTTAGAATCTGAAATCTGTCTCATGATACGATTCTTTCTTTTTTCTCTCTCTCTTTCAGGAAAGGAGCCATGGGATTGCTTGTCCTGTGTGTGGAGCTACAACTTTCTGGGAGGAATGTGTACCTCAGTATGTCCTGTAGGGGAATACAGAGATGAAGAGGTACCTTGGGTTGGTGTGTGCGCCCCACCCCCACCCTGATGGAGCTCAATTCCTACATGCCATTCTGGGAAGTGAAAACAGCCTAAATTCCTACACTCACCACAGCCGAGATTTAACACTGTAACATCTCTTTCCCTCACAAAATAATCAAGCTACTGACCCACAGCTTCCACTTAATTCACAGGAACTGAAAGAATCTGAGGTAACTTGAGCCCTGGGGCTGTTCCAGTGTGACCACGGGAAGCTCAGTGCCCTATTACAGCAAAAATAGAAACTCTTCTCTTCCGCTGTCTGAGCAGACTCCTGAACACAGGAGGAGGCTCACTGGCTCTGCTCTTTCTTCCTCCATATCTTATAGTAGGGCCAATAACGGCCTTTCTCGGGAGCCACAGATTTCCTGAATCCCTTCACTTCTTGATTATGTTTTAAAACTTGAAACCATAAGAAAATGCCTCATTGGTGAAATTAAAACAAATCAGCATATTCACATATAAGCTCTCTTTGAATTCTGATGTCAGAATTATAGTTCACAGAGGCAGGCTCACATAGAAATTAAATAATTTGTTAACTACCACATGGATAGGAAGTAACATAGGGAGAAGTGCACTCTGAGGGTTTGACAATAACGGTTGAAAACACTCTATCGGCATCTTACATGCTCCCAAATGCTGCAAGAAAAGCCATTTTCACTCCTCTTTTTCTTTTTATGCGTTCATTTTCAGTGGTGCCTAATGTTTGCTCCACCACTGAACACCCAACCTTTCTGTCTCTCCTCTTCCTCTTCCATTTCACTGAAGTCACAGATGTATAATAAGAAGGTATCTTCTGGGCCAGCGATGTGGCTCAGTAGGTAAAAATGCTTGCTGCACATGAAACTTGAGTGTAATACTCAGATCCCATGGTACAAGGAGAGAACCAACTCCTAAAAGTTGTCCTCTGACCTCCACATGCCTGGCTTGTTATATATGCATCTGTACACACACACACACACACACACACACACAAAAACAACAACAACAATAATAAAAATGTTTAAGATAAGGTGTCTTTCCCTAACCAGTATTTCTAGAACCAGGCAAGAAGAGAGTTGTTGCCGTGGACTTTGAACTCTTTTCCAGTGAGTTTTAAGTGTCTTAGTTATACTCACTAATTATATTCTGAGTCTGAGCACAGGAATCCAGGAACCACAGAAGGCAAGCAGTTAACTAATAAAAAAGAGTAAAAGCCAAAGAAAACCATAGCACTAACTTAATAGAAAGTAGAAATCTAGCCAGGCGGCAGTGGCACATGCATGTAATCCCAGCACTTGGGAGGCAGAGCCAGGCGGATCTCTGTGAGTTCGAGGCCAGCCTGGTCTACAGAGCGAGATCTAGGACAGGCACCAAAACTACACAGAGAAACCCTGTCTCAAAAAACCAAAACAAAAGAAGAAAGTAGAAAACTAATCCCAACATTCAGGAGACTGAGGACCAAAGCAGGAAGATCGTGAGTTTGAAGCCCGCCGAGGCTACAAAACAAGAAGAAGAAAAGAAGCGCACATACACACAAAAGTAAAAGAATGGAAATTGATGTCACCTATGTGTTGATGACAGAATACAAAATGCTAGGAACCACATCAAATTGAAGAACATCCAGAAGGGGGCCACCGCCATGCTACTCTGCTCCTGACATTGCCAAGTGAAGGTGATGACTTCAGCTTTAGCAGAGCTAGATTTTGAGAAGGAATTAGAAACTGACGTCTAGAATATCACTTTTGCAATGGGGAGTGGTGTGGAAATGTCTAGACTGCAAAAGTATATGGCAAACTTCCGACACAACTTGTCCTTGACTCCCGTTGTCTTTGAGGTAGAGGCTCGTTACATTATAGCAAAATACTCCAGAAGCATTCTCCTATTGTTACACCTAGCAGGTCTCACAGGTCAGGGCCCAGCAAAAGTTTCCTGCAGTTGTCCACGGTCGGTTTGGTCTTTTGCCCAGCACAGATAACATGGTGTTGAACACCCATCTCCCCGCACCACCACTCACATTCTTCCCTATTCATAGACACAAGAGGGACTAGCCATTGGAGAACCCCAGTTCCCGATTACCACCTCTGCTCTCAAAAACAACCTCTTTCCTGTTCTTACCAGACAGAAGAGTTACACTGTAAAAAATGCCACGAGAGCTGCGTGGAGTGCAAGGGACCGGGTGCCAAGAACTGCACCGTGTGCCCAGCCGGGCTACTGCTGCACATGGATGACAGCCGCTGCCTTCGCTGCTGTACCGCTTCCCACCCCCACAGATCCCAGGACTGCTGTGACTGCCAGAGTACCACAGGTGAGGGCTGACGGGACACAGCCTACAGGAAACGGCATGTCCTCAGAAAGCTGACGGGAGCAACGGGAGAGGAGTGTGGCTACTTCAGGAGGTGGCTGCTCTGTGCCTACTGTACTTGAAATCTCCTGGCTCACAAGCCGTGTTTGTTATTCTTCACTGTGGCAAATACCTGAGGAAAACTATTTAAAGGGGGGTTTATTCCGGCTCATTGTTTCAGAGATGGTAGTCCATGCTCACTTGGCTCTCTTGTTTCTAGGCAACAGTAAGCTTCAGCACCTCGGCAGAAAGCACGTGGTAGAGCAGCACAGCTCACCTCATGACAGTCAGGAAGCAGAGACACTTGAGAAAATATGTCTTTCCAGGGCATGCCCCCAGGAACCCATTTCTCCCACCTAAAACCCAATACCTATTTTTTACCACCTCCAAATAAGGTCATCATATTATGTGTCCATCAACAGACTCATCCATTAAATAGATCACCCCTCAGGACCTTCACTTTCCAAAAGCTCATCAGCTAGCAGCCAAGCCCTAAGACTTTGGGGCTATATCTCAGGTTCAAACTGTAAATCAAACAGACCCCATATTAACAACAAAGAGACAGAGGCCCTAAGGTTGGATTAGCATGCTCAAGTCCACAGCAATAAGAGGCTGGGTCATCTAGAGCCAGGCTTGGTGGGTGTGTACATGAGCCTGAGTGCTTAGGAGATAGAGGAAGGGAGATCAGGAGTTCAGGGCCACTCTCAGCAACACAGAAAGTCTGAGGTCATCTGGGGCTACGTCAGTTTTTTGAGACTGGACTTCATCTTTTAAAAAAGATACACGCATGCACACACACATGCACACTCCAGCTATTTGCTCAACTGGAACTTGAGCATAGGCCTGTTGGACTGCAAAGTCCCGAAGCCCCACATTCTTTCTACAGCTACGCTGCCCCCAGCTTAACTAAGTCCAGAGTCTGACCTTCATAAATGTACTTTGCTCCTTTTCATCTTTGCTCCTGAGGGAAAGGGGGAAAGGAATTGGTTGTCTTGATTCCACTGAAGAATCATTCTAATGTAGCTCAAATCAAGCCATTTTGTTAGAGACTTAAAGTGTTTTAGAAATGGGCTGTCACTGAAAGCTAAGAATAAATGAAATGACTTTACCAATTCCAAGTCTTCAATTGTCTTCCAATCTCCAACCCCATCGTGGATTTTAAAACTTAGAGAGATCCTGGGGCCTGGAGATGGCTCCGAGTTTAGGAGCTTCCATACGGCTGCTCACAACGTGTGTAACTCCAGTTTCAGGAGATCTGGTGCCCTCTTCTAGTCTACTGAGGCACCAGACACACATGGAGTGCACATACATGCCTGCAGGCAAAACGTACATGCATACACTGGGCAAGAATTTTACCGCTGAACCACCAAGGCAAGCTACTCATACACATAAAAATAAAAACGAGTACATCTTCAAACAAAACAGAACTTACAGATTCTGAATGGAGTAATCCCTTCTAAGTGAAACACACACTCTTAAAATACAGTCTCTCCTCCAGAAATTGACCAATTTCCTTGGGATTCAGCTGTGTCGTGCTCAACCAAAACTAGTGTATGTTATGTTTGTTCTGTCCATTTTTAAGTAAAGAAAACCTGAGACCCATAACTAACTGATGCCAGCCTTGTGTGGGGTTGGGGGGGGGGTGTTTTGTTTCGTTTTGTTTTGTTTTGTTTCAGCCTTTCAATTAGTTTCCAGATATCACCTTTCCATAAACTAACCTTTCCCTTCCTCAGCCTTTACCCACCAGGAGCAGCTGGTTTCCCCAGATCCTCATCTGCATGCCCCTCAGGATCTGATGCTGGGCTGTCAGCTGAGAACAACAGTCCTCCTTACATCAATGTTCTTACATGAAACCAGAAGCATGAACTTCTTGGGTGCAGTTGCTGAAATGTCAGTTCCAAGAAATAACTCGATAGTCTTCCTGGTTCCTAAGATGCTCTTAAAGAGCTGTCCGGGGCACCCCTGCCAAAAAAGTGCAGATCCTCTTGGGCTAAGGATACAGTTCCATTACCATAGTATGTGTACAGGGAGAAATAAGGAGCCCACATAGTCAAGGTTACTTGTATCTTTGTTTCTGAGACAGTTTCCCCCTACAGAGAAACCAAATGGTAGAAGCTGACCCTGACCCAGCACCCTAAGACCAAGGATAGTAAGATGTGAGTGGGTTTGGCACCCTGAAAAGAAAATAACCTCCAAAGGTCCAGTGTAGATTCTCCTGCCTCAGGAGCTGTGTGCCACAGACAGACATATCTGTCCCTCTACTGTGTTCGCACTTCCTCCAGGGGAAAGTCTGTGCTGACACTGGTAATGTTGAATACAATAATGATAATACTGTTGTTTTATAGGAAACATTTTTGCTTGATGGGCAAAATCCTATTAGGATAAAATAGAAATCCATTAAACACCGGCAAAAAGAAATGAGAGAGTGTGTGTGTGTGTGTGTGTGTGTGTGTGTGTGTGTGTGTGTGTGTCACACAGGGGTTACTTAGTTGTAGGGGTGCTTGCAAGGTCCTTGTGGAGAGGCAGAGGAACATGAAAGGGGAGTAGAGAAGGGAAGAGAGGGGAGGAAGAGCCTACTGTGTGTTAAAACTTGTACATCCAACTGGGCAGATACCTATTCCTCTAGTTGCTTCATACTTTCTTTGTCTTACTGTATGGTGGATTAAAAAGAAAAGGTAATAACATTCATTAAGCAGCTCACGGCATGCTGCCCAAATGAATGACTATAAAATAAGAAAATCAGTTAAATGCTCAAGTTGTACCATACACTGTTTTGGTTCCCCAATGTCTTTGGGGAAGCCCTGAAAAACAGGCTTATAAATAAGAAAGGGAAGGCCCCAGAATTCAAGGATTTTAATTACGCTATAAATCTCTTACCATTTAAAATGGCAGTTGGGATTTTAAGATGATAAAGTATTCCTTTTCTTGCTCAGGGAGTGCCACTGATATCCAAGGAAACCAAACATATGGTCAGAGAATTTGCCTCCAGAATCCCACCTGGAGTTGAGGTTAATGGATTGGAAAGTCCACTTGTTCCACAAACCAGTTCTTGTCTTTGACAAACAAGTTGGCCTAATTTCCAAGGCCACACATGACTAAGGGTCGGTAGGCTTTATGCTTCACTGGTCTTGAAGGGTGGGAGAGTCACATAGGACCAGTTTAAAAGATAGCTAGGGGGATGTCTCCATCTTAGGAAAAATCAGAGTTCTTGTTTAGCAGTAGTTAAGGGAAGAAAACACAACTCTCAGGAATGGAAAAATCACTGAGAAAGTTTTACCCTTAGAGACTGGCTCATGAGATACAGGGGTCTAGGATCCCTTGTGGATCTTAAATTTACCATTCTCGGAGCATTAGTTGGTTTTATAAAACATGAACTGGGACTCCCGTGAGGGACATACTGAGTTTTTGTAGAGTGGTGTGCCTCCTAAGAAAACGGAAAAAAAAAAAAAAATGGTTCTACCACTTTACAGGTTAAAAAAAAACAAAAAATGGAGAGGCAGTTCTTTACTTCAGAATCTGATTTTCCCACTTCTGTTTCTTCTTTTCTCCCTCGCTGCTGTCTCTGGGGTGGCCTTCGATCAGAGGAGTGCATCCTTCCAGCCGACCAGGCCGGTCCCTTGGAGCGCACCAAGATTGCTCTGCTGGTGACCTCGGGGGCCATGCTGCTGCTGCTGCTGGGGGCCGCTGTGGTCGTGTGGCGGAAGTCTCGAAGCCGACCTGTGGCCAAGGGGCGCTACGAAAAGTTGGCAGAACCCACCGTGTCATACTCCTCCTACAGGAGCAGCTATCTTGAGGAAGACCAGGTGATTGAGTACAGGGATCGAGACTACGATGAAGATGATGAGGACGACATCGTCTACATGGGCCAAGATGGCACTGTCTACCGGAAGTTCAAGTATGGGCTTCTGGATGAGACAGAAGATGATGAGTTGGAGTATGACGACGAGAGCTACTCCTACCAGTAATCGGAGCCAGCCTTGCGTCCCTATGGCTCTCAGCCCTGCTGGGAGATACCATCACATTGGATGAGGTTCTTGTGTTTGTGTTTTGTCCTAACTTTGTTTCCAACCTGAATATGATATGTAGGGATGCTGGAGTCTGCTGTGCTGCTTTTGACCAGCTGAGTGCTATGAACAGATCCTGCAAGGGGAGAATTCAAAGGCGCTTTCCTTGAGGGTATGTCAAGACATGAAACGCAGGAAGTGAAAGAAGTGAGATCTGTTGTACTCTCTAACCTGGTTTCTAAAGTGGACGGGGCAGAGGAACTGAAAGAATTCTGCTTTCAAGCTGCATGTTGGAGACCCCTGCTGCGTTCTGGAATGCTGATATTGGACAAACTAGCAGGGAGATGGAGTGCCAGAGAGTTACTGGGGCTGGGGTGGGAGCTCTCTCTCCTTTCAATTGTGTTTAAGAAGAAAATCTGTAAAGATCACGAAAAGGGGCTTGTAGTTTCTATTTTTCTTTTCTTTTTTTTTTTTCTTTTTTTTAATTTTTGTTGTTGTTGTTGTTTGAGACAGGGTTTCTCTATGTAGCTTTGCGCTTTTCCTGGAACTCATGCTGTAGTCCAGTCTGGCCTCGAACTCACAGAGATCCCGAGTACTGGGATTAAAGGCATGCACCACCACCGCCAGGTTCCTCTGGGGAGCCGAAAAGACCATCACTCCTAATGGCCTCATAGCTGACAGACCGAATGTTCACTGGGCTCTGGCTCCTTTGCAGAAACCCAGAACCATAGCGGTCATGGGCAGAGGAAGCTTAGGTGGAGGGCAGGCAGCATCAAGTCCACAAGGAAGGAAACTGCTTCTAAGCATCGCACCCTCATGATTCTCCAAGAGCCTTTTTGATGGGAAATAATAAAAGAAAAACTGTAATGGTAACCTAACACAAAAGACAATTCACTCTAAAAAATTAAAGACTTGAGCTGCTAAATCAGAGCAAAGTTTTTCACCAATGAGTCCTCAAAGAAGTTTGGATTCTCCATAAGAAAAGTTGGGGTCACGTTGAACATTTAAAAATTCCCAACGTGCTGCTCACAGGCTGCGGTCAAACTGCAAACTGCTGGCCAGCTCTGTTCAGTTCCGTGACTTTGTGTCTGTGCTTCCTTAGGTCTTTTTCCACTCTGGTTGTGTGTGTTCTTAGCTTATGCAGCTGTGGGCACTTTCTGCAGATGGTAATTCATGGGGGTGAGGGGCACTGAGTGCAAAAAGACACAAGCAGAGAGTCTCGTGGAGCCCCTGTTACAGGCAATGCTATGTGGGGAACACCAGAAAGTGAGTGACACCATCAGATAGTGATAATAGTAATAAAAACGAGTTGCACACTTACCATGTGCCAGGCACCAATCTAATTAACGTATCTCACCCACTTCATACTTAGAAACTCTACCCGATGATGCCATCCATCCCTTATTTTTGTAGGAAACCTGAGGCTTCCAAAAGGCTAACCCATCAAGGTCACAGACAGCTGATCAAGATTCAGGAAATAAGAATGACCTTATGCATATTCTCTTAATAACTGTGCTCCACTGACAGTGTGAAAACAAACATTCTAAACATAATAAAACTATGCCCACTATTTTATTCTATGACAGTTATCCTACATACTATAGTAACATATGCAAATGTAAATAACATTTACTTATGAGAAATTCCTATACTGTGTTTCTTTAGAGAAAAGCCCTCAGAACACAGACCACTAAATAGTCTCTGCCAACAACCAGGTTCTCCACCCCCGCCCCCAGGCTTTTTGAGCTAAAAAGACTCTCTTAGGATTGTGCAAACTACCATGGGAGCATGCATGGAATCAGTACAAAATCAATGAGTAAGCTGTGCTCCAGTAAAACTTTATTTAGTGACACTTAATATCTGAATTTCAGATCATTGTCACAGATCATGAAGTAACATCCATTTGATGGCCATTTAAAAACATGAGATCTCTGAAGTCCAGAAGCAGGTAGCTTCAAACTCTGCAGACACCATGAGTATCACATACACATAGGATGGAGGTCCCACATTTTTGATCATTTAAAATGACCTCTTCAAAATCCATTTAATGTCGGTCGTATCAGTGGGAGAATTCGTCATTTCTTGCTGTGGAATTCCAGAGTTCAACTATAGAAAAAAAGTAATTTCGATTGCATGTGTCATTCATCTTCTTGAGAATGTAGAAACAGACTGAGTCACTCTCAGTAGCCTAAAAAAAAAAAAAATTCCCAAGCAAAATCTCTGTGCTTGTGATGATGCACACTCTTACAAGATGACTCGAAATACTAAGAAAAATGGTGTTGTTACTGTTGAGATGCACAAAGAAAGGAACCTTGTGCCTGTGCGTGATTAAGGCTTCCCACCTGTCTAGCCTCCTGTTTTTATAGTCAGGACACATTCTCCTCAAGCTTCCTTTGAATTCTGTGCTAACAACTGCCTTAATGGATAAATGTGTGTTTGAAAAGCAGCTTTCAGTTTTCTGCTTGCAAAAAAACCTGAAAATGTGAAGACTGCAAATACACTAGGAGATTGAGTAAAAGCCTGGAAGATTCTGCCTCCCTGCAAGGAATTTTAATTGGAAACAAAGTGAAATCAAGAACAGATAATCCTACAGAGACTTGCTTATTAACAAACTATTGCCAGGCATTCTATGTATGTAGTATTATGCTGTACCAAATAATAGATGCAAAACAGTAGGCATTCTGGGTTGCGTCTGTTTTAATCCATCTACACCCAAAGCTGAACAAGTCTTACCATTGATGAATTTCCTCTCCAATAAATTAGTCCAGTTTGTCTTTCAACTCCATTACCACTGCCTCATCCCTATTATTACTGAATTTCAATCTCTTTCTCATTCCCTGCCCCCCAACAACTCTGGCTAGCAAAAGTCATTTCCAGATAGAATGCTGATACGGGCTGTAATCTCAGCATTCTGGAAACTGAAACTGAAAAACAGAGTATCAGGTCAGTAATAAAGAGGAGATACAGAGACAAGAGACAGATAGGGAGACAGACCCCAGGCTCAGTATAAAAGCTCTTGCGCAGGCCTGATAATGGTGAATGGAGAAAACTGCCTCCTGGAAAGTTGTCTCTGACCTACACGTGCACACCCTGGCACACAAACAATAATAAAACAATGTTCTAAAGCCAGTGATAGGGGCTCACACTTGTAATTCCAGCACTGGGATGGTGAGGCAGGAGGATTGCCTTAAGAGCGAAGCCAGCTTGGGCTACAGTGTTTCAGGAAAGCCTGAACAGAGCATACTGATCTCAGCAAGTCAAACAAGTCAATTCCAGGGTAACTCAGAAGGTCTCATGTAGGCTGCCCATCTCTCCTAGTTGCTGTGAATGACATTCAGCTTCTCGGCCTATGGTCCTCTCCTGTCTTAAAACTTCTCACCCACAGTTTCCTCGCTCCTCCCTATTTCCCAGCATCCCCCTTTACACTCCCACAGCACCAGATTGCTTCTAGGCTCTTGGAATACACCATGCTGTTTCTCACATCCTTCAGCATGTGTTGTTCACATTCCTTGGAAGCTACCTTTCCAGCCTTGACCAGAAGGAAAATTCCTGACCATCCTTTAAAATTGTGTTCTCCTGTCACCCATCCTGGGAGGTCCTCTTTGGTCACCTTCTCATATTTCTTCTACGTAGATACTCTGTACATACAGTTTCTTCATGTTACCTGGTGATCCTGTTTGCTTGCCTGTATGTACTCAAATTTGGGACTCTTTCAGGCAGCTACTGTCTCCTTCCCAGAATCTGGTACACAGTACCTAGAACTTGGGGTGGGGTGGGGGACTCATGGCCAAGTATAGTGGCTCACAGTTTAATCCCAGCACTCAGGAAGCTGAGGCAGGAGGATCACATTGAGTTTGAGAGGCCAAACTGGGTAACATAGTAAGTTCCTGGCCAGCATAGATTATAGATTGAGACACTGTTTGAAAAATAAAAACAAACAACCCAACAAGTTAAAGATGTTGTTCATGTAAAACCTAGTTCTTCATCCAAAAGGAATAAGAAATAATTTGAGATACAGACTTAGATTCCCTAGAATGATGTGTCCTGCCATAGAAGTCGTTCTGTACACATTTACAGTCAGAGAACCAAAGGTAAGCATGAGGTGAAACGCATGGCCCCAATATGGCGGTAGGGACGTCAGGTGGGGAGGTGACGGCAAGGTGGAGGAACTGTTTCAGAAGCTATGGTTAGCTTGTGAGCTGGTGAAAGCTAGCCATCTGCTCCAAAATCCAGAGGCTTTGTCAGATAGTCAAAAGGCCTGTTAGGTCAGCCACAGAGGCGGGCAGTAAGTGGCTATTACAGGACTAAAGTCCAGGATGTGAGTCTGGCTCTCAGTCCACATCACTACAACCCTTCACAGTCGGGAAGTGTTCATCGGTCTGCAGCATCTTCAACATGGCCACTTTCTCAGGGAACATTAACCCAGAATCTGGTTGTTTTCATTTTGGTTAGTGCATGTGTGTCTCCTCATCTCTGTATGCACCACATACATGTGTTCAGTGCCTCAGAAGCCAGAAGAGGTTGCCAAATCCCCTGGAGCTAGAGCTGCAGGCAATTTACTGACCACAGGACCTCTACAAGAGCGGGTAGTGCTCTTGACCACTGAGCCATTTCTCCAGCTCCTATTTGGTTTGGAGACAGGTTCTTATTCCGTATGTAGATCAGGCTGGGTGCAACCTCATGATCGGTGCCCAAGCTTATTCATGCTCAAGCTTACAACTGAATTTCATGAAGACAAGGTTTGCAGGGTGTGGCAGTACACATCTCCTATCCTAGCACTCAGGAAGTTGCAGCAGAACTGGGAGCAAAAGAAAACAAAAGCATCCATGAGCAATTTTACAGCTTGATGCTGTAAAAAGGACGGGGAGAATATCCAAAGAATTACAAATTTCCAAATGTGAGTTGGAGAGATGGCTCAGCTGTCCGGAGCACATACGGCTCTTGCAGAGAACCTGAGTTTAATTACTAACACCCATGTCGGACAGCTCACAACCACCTCTGACCTCCAATTCCAGAGGGATCTAATGCCTCTCCCCTGTCCCGGCAGCTGCACTCGCATGAACAAACCTAAGCACACACACAATTAGAAATAAAGGTAAACCTGAAATATTTTCCGAATGTGATCAGAAGTTACACCCCGTGGGGATTAAGTATCTGCTGTCAGGAGTAATTGAAGCTGGAGACTGGAAGTTCTCAAAACACACTTGTGACATACTCAGTCATGGCCTATTTTAGATTCATAGAAAAAGAAACTTTCTCAGTGTACTTCCTAGCTACAAGACCAAGTTTGTATGTCACCAGTTTAAATAAATCATAGTGTTTGCTTTACATTTGGAGCATAACTAGACTAAAAGACAAGAATCCCGTCGATGCTTGCTTAGTGTGACTGGGTCTTATTTGACCACCACACGTCAACAGGACAAGATAATTTCCCAAGGTGCTCTTGGAAGGAACGAATGAGAGGACAATCTGAGGATTTGGCCAGGGCTTTGTTTTTTCCATCCAGTGATGTATGCTTGCACTGTTTTAAAACACAGGCAACAAAGCCAAAGAGCCACACGGCTGCGCTTTCATGAAGCTGGCTCCTTGAAGACGGGGGTTGGGTCTGAATCACTCATGCCCGAAGCCCTGGGGTTACAGGAGGCCACTCAAAACCATAAACACTTTTCATCTCAAAAGAAATTAGGAAGCAATTTGATAAATGGAAATGGATCTATTTACAGTTTGGCCAAACCTGGGAGAAATGGGCTCCAGGGTTTCTTTGCAGAGCAGGCTTACAGTTTTATAGAAATGATGAGACAAAAGCCAAGAATAAACACATTATTGATTTTCAGAGCTGTGTGCACTCTCTGCCTGGGAATTCCTCCTCTGTCTGGTACCAAGGCTTCAGCTTTTCCCTCCATGTAGTGTGGGATTCCTGAGGAAATCTTAATTCTTTGGGATCCATTGTTCAATAGCTTGATAGGGGAAGGGAGAGACACAAGTGTCTAGCATATCTCCCCTCCTTCCACATTACATGGAATACATGCAAACTTTTACATTACTTATTGTATGTATGTGGCAAGTCTGTGGCACTCAGAACAAATTACAGGAGCTGGTTTTCTCCTTAAACCATGTGGGTTCTAGGCTTCAAACTCAAGTCATCGGGCTTAGCACAAATGATTTTACCCCCTCAACCACCTCTCTGGCCCCAATACATGCAAACTTTTGTTGAGTGGTTATAGAACTGAAAATTAGTGCCTCTAGGGCAGTGTTTCTCAACCTGTGGGTCGCGACTCCTTCTGAGAGGTTATATATCAGATGTTTACATAATGATTCCTGGTAGTAGCAAAATTACAGCTATGAAATCGTTTTATGGCTGGGGATCATCACAACATGAGGAACTGTATTAAAGGGTCACAGCCTTAAGAAAGTTAAGAACCACTGATCTAAGATGAAAAGAAGATATTAGACTTGGTCATCTGGCCATTCCTAACTGCTGGAAAGGCTGGGAGATAAACGTCTTAAGAGGGCAATGTTTACCTGGTGGTTTTATGAACATGTGACTCCTCTCCCAGGGCCTTGTCCCCCTCAGAAAAATTGTTTTTGTCAACACACACACACACACACACACACACACACAAAACAGCTCTCACACAGAAAGGAACAAGCCATAGTTTATTCTGGAGCCAAATGTAAGTGACCATGGCCCCAAAATGAAGATTTGTGTTCCCCCAAATTCCATGTTCCAACTTCCATGACTTTTTATGGTAACAGAATGAAGAAACTTGTAAATAAAACATTTTAAAATACTTTGATAGAAACATCCAGTGGGCAGGTTGCACCAGAGAGAAATCTCCGCTCCAGGCCTCAGATGTTATCTGAAGAGAGTCTTCCGGTTGGTGGACACTAGGGGGTCTATTTATATGTAATAACAGGGTTTAACCAGTAGTCATGTCAGTGGTGTGGGAACAAAGACACAGTTTCACACCTTCATCAACGTGGAGGTTTCCCCTCATCTTTTAAAGACCTTGATCCAGACCAAACCAATTCAGGACTAGCCATAGGACACAGCTCTGGAGAATTTTTTTTTTTATTTATTTATTTATTTATTTATTTATTTATTTATTTATTTATTATGTATAGTACTCTGCCTGCATGTGTCCCTGCAGGCCAGAAGAGGGCACCAGATCTCATTACAGATGATTGTGAGCCACCATGTGGTTGCTGGGAATTGAATTCAGGACCTCTGGAAGAGCAGTTGGTGCTCTTAACCACTGAGCCATCTCTCCAGCCAGCTCTGGAGATTTTATTAAAGACAATTGAATACAGACTTTAAGAATGAGCATACAGAGAAAGAAGCACTCTGATAGAAAAGACACACCCACCCCTGGGTATGTGCTTGGGGGGGAAGGGGGGAAGAGCAAAATGTAAGGCATACCCAAGTGTGCTCACGGACTCCTCAAGGGAGAGTCACAACTATGTTTTAGCGCCAGGCATAGAGACCATTTTGGTGACTCTTAGGTTTCTGAGGAGCACCCAACCCCTACCACGTCATTGCCTTCTGATGAATGAATTAAGTGAAGTGGTCGGTCCTAGAGATGCCTGGGGCGGAAATGTCTGAGGAGGTAAAACCATGTGCCACTAAGGTTGACAGGGGTTTAAGGGTCTGTCCTTTATCTGTAAATAGGGTTTCTGATAATATTTCTAGAAGTTTGCAGGAAGAAAGAAGGTCTTAAACAGTAATTGTGCTGGGTGGGGAACTCAGGTCTTTCTCATGTGCCTGAAATTCTCACTCTTTCTAAACCACCTCAGTTACAAGGATATTCGGTCACATATAGACATGGGTAGTAATTGGCAATGAAGGGGACTATAGACAGCCCAAGATAACTTTGGCTCCCAGCCTGTAACATTCCAGCTCTCAGTAATCAGTCATTCAGCCTTATAGAATGTTTGCTTAGCACAGGTGTGGCCTTTTCCCTACAAACCAGTTTACATTCTTTTCCTCCTCATCCTCTTCCTCCTCCTTCTCTTCCTTCTTTCTTTTTTCTCCTTTGGTTTCTTGAGACGGGGTCCTGCTCTATAACCTAGGCTCCTGCCTCAGCCTCCCAAGTGCTGGGATTACACGTGTGTGCCCCTACACTGGATTAAAAATGTTCTGAGTTATCAAATTAGAAAAGAGTGGGAGAGTGGAGCTGTGAGATCAGCTGAAGAGAGCACCTGTCACTCTAAGCAAAGTGTCCACTGAGAACTGATTCTGAGGCAGGATGGAACGGGAAAACTATGGGAACTTGAGAACATTAAGGGGCCTTTACTCTGGAATCTGGTTGAAGCCTCTCGCCAGCTCAGAATCAAGAATTCCAACACAATTGGCAGTATTTGCTTAATGCCCTTCTCTTTTCCCTGCTAGAAGCCTAGTTTTCTAGGAATCTCAGCAGGGTTCCATTCTCAGCAGGTTCTAGGACATGTCCCAGCTCCCACCACCACCACCACCACCCCGCCCTGTGCAACCCCGAAGGCTCTGGCTCCACTTTATCAGATTATAATCTCATTGGAGCACCTCCTGAGCCACGTCAAAATCTCCCTTAGCAAAAAGAGAAAAGGAACAACGTTTCTGTTTTTAAATTTATTCTTTGACAATTTCATGCATATATATACATATATAATGCATTTTAATCATATTTACCCTCCCCATTCCTTTCTTTTATTGCCCCCCACACGCTCTCAATGAATCCCATCTCCTTCCCAGTAGGTCCCCCTTTAAGTGTCTATTTTTGTGTGTGACCAACTGAGTTTAACCAGGGATGCTTACAGCAGCAGGGGTTGAAGATTATTTACCGGACCACCAGCAACTTATCCATGTCCACATGACTAAAGAAATGACTCCCTCTCCCCCAGCCAGCATTAACTGCCATAGCCCCTCAGGAAGGAGTGAGGCCTCATGAGCCCATGCACCACTTGTGATGGAATGTTGATGAAGCCAGTCTTGTGCATGCCAGAGTGCACACACATGTGCATGTCAACTTGCATACACAGAGGCCACAGAAAACTTGCAGCAACTGGTTCTTTCCTTCTACTTCGTAGGTCCCAGGAATTGAACTCAGGTCATTAGGCTTACAACCACGCACCTGAACCTGCTTAGCTACATCACCAGTCTCTTGTGCAGGTCGTCACAGTTGCTTTGAAGACATGAGTACAATGGCTTTCTCATACCTGGGAGACAGCTTTTCACAGTACTGCCCCACCTCATCCTCTGACTCTTACGTTCTTCCTTCCTCCACTGTGACAAATGTATTCCAGGCACTGAAGGGGGTGATGTAGATGTCCCATTTAGGGCTGAGCGCTCAGCAATCACTAGTTCTCATCACTTTGACCAGCTATGAGTCTTTGCTAAGCCAGCACAAAGAGAAGCTTCTCTGATCAAGGTTGACAGTAGTACTCATCTATGAGTATAATCCTAAATATTTAGAAAGCATGCCCACTTCACAAAACAAAAACAGTAAGATTCCTCCTTGGAGCCTATGACCTCCTCAGCCATAGATTTTTGAGCAGGTTTACAGTATAAATATGAAGTCCCTTCTGTGGAAAGGGCTTCAAATACAGTAAGTGTTTGATTATCTCCATGGCAGTCATGTCCCACACAAGTAAATTAATGTTATAAAGAGGGTTTAAATATGTAGCTTTAACAGAAGGGTTGAGAAAGAAGGAGGTGCTCAGAAAGGGGTGGGCTTCTCTGAGTCACTCTGTTGTCTTCCAGATAATGTGTATGGGCTGGTCAGAGTCACTGAGAACCTGTATAAGACAGGGTAGGTTTCCGAGGGCAGCTGCCAGGATTACAACTGCTAAATTTGGATCCCAGGGGTCTCTTCACTGTAGGTGTGGTTGGAGATGCTCAGGAGATGCCTGGGGCCCCACCCAAGGTCATATCCACTCAGGCCTTAAGCCTAGTTCACTGCTATTTTACAGTAAAGTATCTACACTGAAGGGAGCGTTGTCTATGTTGGCTGCCCTCACAGCTAATGTGAACTGTGCTGGAGTGCTTGCATCTCAGCTGGTGAGGGGCTCTGACCAGATGAGGGTGAGGTTTGGGGGGCTCCTGTTATGCTATAGGGAGTGGGGTTTAACAGAAAGACAGGGCCTGCAGACCCAGGTGGCTACTCACTCCCATCCACTCCTCAGCGCTCCTTTACCACACCCCAGCAGACTACACAAGCATTGGCCTAGCTGGCTTTTTCCTGTGCTGACTAGCATTCTGGGGAAAGCTGACTTGGTTGGAGTGCAAGAAGCCAGTCTAGATAACACTAATCTGCCTCACTTCCCAGAATGCCTAAGAAGGAGTCTGTCAGTGGCCTCCCAGATCACCCTCATCTTGGCCGGCATCATGACACAGGAAAGGGCCATTTCAAGGTTCCATCACTGATGCTGACACTGTTTTCCTCAGGTAACATACACCTTCTCCCTGTGGTGCAATAAGAGGGTGACAAAAATGGTTTTGTTGTTGTTATTGTGGGTTTGTTTGTTTTTTTTGTTTTTTTTGTTTTTGTTTTTTTGTTTTTTTCTTTTTGTGCTCCCCTCCACCAACAGGAAAAAAAAAAAAAAAAGTGACCAGGACTAACTGTAGGCTGTTTGGGACTACTCAAAAAGACAAAAGGCAAATAAACCCTGGGCCCTGGACCTGGGCCTGGTTTAAAGAGGGCTGGTGGTTCCTTCAGTCCCTGCGGTAACTACAACAGCCAGAGTTGGAGTCTGTAAGATGGCGTCAGGTGGCAGTCAGTGAGAGCAGTCTCTCAGAGTGGCGTGTCCTCTGATCCTGCTGGCCCTCTATTCAGAAGCTGAGGCTTCAGTTAAAGCTTTGTCTGTGTTCTCATGAGGTTGTCATCCAGTTACCATGCTAACCACGCCCCCCCCCACACACACAGATAGACACCTCCACCTCCACAACCCCACCCCAGTCTCCAGTAAGAATTTGGTTTCTTTTTGTTTGTTTAGTTGATTGGTGTTGTTGGAGATTGTGTGTCAAGTAGCAGAGGCTAGCCTTGAACTCCTGATCCTCCTGCCTCCACCTGTAAGTGCTGGGATTACAGGCATGCACCACTGTGGCCAGCAGCACAGGTAATAGGACTGCGAATATAGCGCACTTATGGATTTCACTAATGACTGCAGTGACGTGGACAGACTCAGTATCACAATCGTCCTTTGCTGTCCTCTGGAAATTGCTTAAAGGCCTCCATAGACCTCTAAGTCCATGGATGCTCTAGTTCTTCATGTAAAAATGACAAAGTAATAAGGGCTAGGAGATACCTCAGATGGAATAGTGCTTACCCAGCATGCATGAGCACGAAATCCAATCCCCAATACTACAAAGAAAAAAAGACCTTTAATTGCTGACTGGGTGTGGATGTGTACGCCTGTAAACTCCAGCATTTAGAAGGTGAGGACAAGACAGGAGCTTTAGGTAATCTTACTTTATATAGCAAGTTTGAGGCCAGCCTGGTCTACCTGAGACTGTCTCAAAACAAGCAAGTAAACAAACAAAAATGAATAATATTTGTATCTACACTACACAAATCTTCCTATCCTCTCCAGTTTACAGTGCCTAATGCTATATACTGCCATGTTATATTGTTAGGTATTACATAGTTATTATACTATAGTATGTATGGAATAATGACTACACACACACACACACACACACACACACACACACTATGTGGGTATACGGTAATAAGACCTGATTGTGGCTTTGTGTGCTGTTCTGAGTCAATATGGCCAGAAAAAGAAATCTCTCCCTTATGAGACTATTGTAAAAGGCTGACTAAGACAAAAGTTCCTCGTTCATTTTTGGTCCCATATTTGCAGTGCAGTTACTTATAGAGAGGATGGCCATTGTTCAAGATTTCTTTTAGAGGCAGTCCTGATGGCTCATGCCTTTAATTCCATCCCTTGGGAGGAAGAGGCAGGCAGATCTTTGTTAGTTCAAGGTCACCCTGGTCTACACAATGAGTTCCATAACAGCCAGAGCTACATAATAGAGAGATATCCTACAGAAAAAGGGATTGGGGGAGGAAGATTTAATTATACCTCTCTTATATTAGATTACTCTCTTTTAGGTTATAATAGAAGGAATCAAAATGCTTCTGAATAAATCAGGCCTGCTCTTGGACACCAAGAGTTACTCTTTCTTCTTTTATGTGGCATTGTCACAGCATACCATACATTGTCACAACATAACATACATTGTCACATCATACATTGTCACAACATACCACTATGTGCAATTCACTTTTGCTTTACAGGTGGTAAGTCAGGTGGTAAGTTGAATAATATCCCTTCAACTGTGACAGCTGTGGGGCTTTTCATCCTCTCTGGTCTCTGGGTTTAAAGAGAAGAAATTTGGGGTTACTTCAGGATTCTGCCTACCGTAGTCTCTGGAAAGTCAATTTAACAAAAGAATCTTGTAAATGGAGTTGGAGAGATGGTTCAGCAGTTAAGGGTACTGGCTGCTCTTCCAGCAGAAGACATGGGTCCAATTCCCAGCACTTGCATGGCAGATCACAACTGTCTGTAATTCCAGTTCCAGGGGATCTTACACCCTTACATCAATGGACATAAAATAAAATTAAACAAATTATTTTTTTTAAAAAAAGAATCTTGTAAATGTTTGTTCTATTTGAATTCATCAATTCTACATTGGAAAATGGTACAGACAGAATCAAAGCTTTCACAAGATACTGTTAAATTTTTTTATAATTTTAAACTACTTTATAACACTTTAATGTTATGGAATATTCCGTTACACTGTGTGAAGATGTGTCACTGTGATTGGTTAAATAAAGAGCTGAATGGTCAATAGCTAGGCAGGAAGACATTAGGTGGGACTTCTGGGGACAGAGAGGACTAAGGGAGGAAGAAAGGCAGGGACCAGAGCAAGACATTGAGGAAGCAGCATGAATAGTATGCAGAGATGAGGTGATGAGCCACACGACAGAACATAGATTAAAATAAATGGATTAATTTAAGGTATAAGAGCTAGTGGGACAAGCCTAAGCTAAGGCTGAGCTTTCATAATTAATTAACAAGTCCCCATGTCATTATTTGGGAGCTGGCAGTACAGAGAGACTTACTACACTTTAAAAGTAAGTTTATAAAGATAATACAAAATATGCAATAACAGTTAAATGTAATAATAAGCAAAATACAAAGGTTTATATCTATGATGACTTTAAATACACTTCCAAAATAAAAAACTATGTGGATTACTCAAATGAAACTAGAAAGTAAAGATAAACAAGACATGCTGTCTGCCTCCAAAGAACTTAGGATGGAGGTGGAAAACACTATGTTTACAAATAACCACAGAGTGGTGGTTTAAATAGGCATGGCCCCCATAGACTCACGTGTTTGAATGCTTGGCCCACAGGGAGTGGCACCATTAGGAAGTGTGGCCTTCTTGGAGTGGGCGTGGACTTGTTGGAGGAAGTGTGTCCCTGTAAGGGCGGGCGGACTTCAAGGCCTAGCGTGGTTCAATCTCTTTCCTGCTGCCTGTAGATCCAGATGTAGGACTCTCAGCTACTTCTCCAGCACCACGTCTGCCTGCATGCTGCCGTGTTCCACCATGGTGATAACGGACTAAACCTCTGAAGTGTAAGCCAGCCTTAATTAAATGTTTTCCTTCATAAGAGTCTCTGTGGTCATGTGTCTCTTCACACCAATGAACACTGACTAAGACAGTAGTAACATGAAGAAAGGCAGGCACTGCCAACAGTTCAGAGGGAAAACACCATTGGCTCACAAAGAGCTCTTAGAAAAATCAAATGGAGACAGGTTTGATTTTGGTTTTTGTTATTGTTGTTGTTGTTGTTATTGTTTTTCAAAAGTAAATTAAGAGAAATGTGCTGGGGGAATAAAAAAAAACCTTCAGAGTTCAGTAAAGGAGGGAAGGCAAATCTCTAGCTTAATTGTCCTAGGCTCTATAAAATGATAGGCATACTTCATGTGAACTTGAAATCACAGGTCAATGTCAGTGAAACAAGACGGGGGAAACTGCCCTTGGAGTTAGTAGGACAAAACAAAAGTATTAAGAACGGTGTCTTTGGAAGGCTGTACCTTCTTTCCCCATAACCTTTCCGACTTCTTACATTCTTAGTTTGTTTTGAATTTTTGAGACAGGGTCTTACTATGTAGCCTTGGCTGTCCTGGAACTCGCTGTATAGACCAGGCTGTCCTCAGACTCATAGCGATCCCCTGCCTCTGCCTGGAGTGGGGCCACCAAGCCCCACTCTGCTCTTGATTTTAAAGCACCAAAGATCTTGGACTGGTAAGGGCTCAGCAGTTAGAAGCAAGTACTGCTTTTGCAGAAGACCCTAGTTCAGTTTCAAGCACCATGCAGGACAGCTCACAGCAGCCTCTGACTCCAGCTCCAGGTAGATCCAACGCTTCTGGTCTCTGGCCTCTGCAAGGCACAGCAATCACACGCACAAGCCACACTCAGGACACACAGACAGCTATATAGTTAAAAATATAAAAATAAAATCTTTAAAGCATCAAAGGTCTCAGGAAGCAGAAAAGTTTCAGGTGGGGCGAAGGGGGGTTCAGTGGGAAAGAACATCTGCTGTCCAAGAATGAGGACTTGAATTCAGATCCACAGAACCCGTGTCAGAAATACCAGGTGTGCTCTCACTTGCTTGTATGCCCAGCCCTAATGGGCAGGGTGGTGGCAGGGGACAGAGACAGGAGGATGACTGAGACTTGGTAGCTGCCAGCCTAGCTCCAGGTTCAGTGAAAGACCCTGTCTCGGGGGAATAAGGCAGACAGCGATAGAACATGACACCTGACATTCTTCTCTGGCCTCTGTGTGAGCACATACACACATGCACATGCACATGCACATGCACACACATACACACATAAGTAACAAAGTTCCATAGATACCAGCCAGGTGCTGGCTTGACAAACTGCTTCCTCTCCAATCATTTTCTCTTGCTCCATTCATTCATAAAGCATTCTTTCTCTTTTGAAAACCTTGATGGATGGTACACAGTGAGAGTCCTGATTCATGAGTTTGGGGCTTCATACTTTCCAGTGTGAACTTTCTGAGCTGCTTTGATTGTCCGCTGTGTGGGGGACTCTGAACTGCCACCCTCCCGCCAGATGAATGAGAGCGTGCACAATGCTCCTGGTTTGTAGTTCAGTCATGCCCCTCCCTATTACATCCTCTTAATAGCTGCTTTTGCTCTCCCCAACTATGAACCTACTGTTTTTCCAGGATTTATGGAGTCAGATTACATGGGGGAGGGAAAAGGAGATTTAATTTTCCCCATGAACTTAAAATCTGGAAATAAAGACACACTCAGCCTCTTCCAACAAAACTTTTTTTTAAACTCTACAAAAAGCAAATAATAAATGGTTTCAAGTAACCCAATCATGAGATTTTGTTTTTTTACTCAATTTCCTAGCAGATTGAGAAATAAGACACTTCTCTTTCAGAACCCTCAGCAGCAATCTGCTCCCAAGCCAGAAGAGAACAAAATATGTTCTTAGCTGAAGTGATCAAGAGTTTTAGTGAAGGAGACACAAGTTCAACAAATACACCAGCAAGAGCTTGGTTGACACTAGAGAAATCTGTGGATCTCGCCACACCCCAAGCGAAATGGTCATGGCTCCATCCCCACAAGAGTTCCTTCTACCACTAGGCTACATAACCAGTAGCGTGTGTGTGTGTGTGTGTGTGTGTGTGTGTGTGTGTGTGTGTGTGTATGTGTGTGTGTGTATATGTGTGTGTGTCTGCCTGTGTGTGCGTGTGTGTGTGCGTGTGTGTGTGTGTGTGTGTGTGTGTGTGTGTGTGTGTGTGTACCTATTAGGTAAACCTATCAGGGAGCTCATCCCTGGAGAAAACTGATTCTCTCTTCTTCAGCAGCCATTGACCATCTGTACCTCTTCATCTAAGGTCAGATCTGCAAAAATTCTTTTTTAAAAAGGATTTACTTATTTTTACTTTGTGTATATGGTTGTTTTGTCTGCATGTATGTCTGCGCACCATGTGCATGCAGTGCCCAAAGATGCCAGAAGAGGGTGTCAGATCCCCTGGAACTGGAGCTACAGACAGTTGTGAAGCACCATGTGAGTGCTGGGAGTTGAACCTGGGTCCTCTAGAAGAGCAACAGGTGCTCTTAATCAAAATCAAGGTGTGTGGTTCCTAAGGAATAAAACTCAAGATCAATTTCTGACATGTACACATGTGCTTATGAATTCACACATACATGTGCAAACACACATACACACACACACACACACAAGAATACATAGAGAAGAAAGAATACAGACTTAGTCATGAAATCACAGGAAGAATAATTTTATGAGAAGAAAGGATGAGCAAAACAGGTCTTATGACCAAGAACAGGGCATAAGATTTATGGTCATCTCCAATGCAGAAAGGTGGGGAAGACTGGAGTTTCTATAATCCCCTACAAAAAAAAAAAAAAGAAATCTGAGTTTTTATGACTTGGGTTGGTAGGAGTTCTGAGCAAAGAACCATGGGGTGGGGAGTGTGTGTGTAAAATACCACACCTATTAGAAACTGGTCAGTCAGAGAATTTCTTCTCTGCTGTTTTTGCCTAGATCTCAATATCCTCTTACTTCAGTCTCCCCAGTGGTGGAAATGTTATGGGCTTCCCCACCCCAGCACAGAGAACTTCTTTATGACTACCTCCTAGACAGAAAGGCAGATAGAGGGAGGTTAGAGGACTCACTTTAGTTTTAAGCTTGCTGGAAAAGCAGTTCTAGTTTCCATGTCATGTTTCAGGAGAAAAAAAGCTGAGAAACAGGAATACAGAATGTTCTGAGACTATGAAGTCTGACATCATTCAATATGTGCCACAGTTTGGGGTGTTTTTTGTGCCCCAACAAGGACATGTTGCATTGTGTAGCATTCCTCTACTTGAGTCCAGCCAGCCAGCACCTTACAGGAACTAGCAATTGCCTGGACTTTGAGTTGGAAACTGGAGCTATATAAACAGGGCAGGCGAAGGCTGTGGACCAGGTCAGACAACTGGCTGGAAGCAAATGGAAAAGCAGGAGCTGAGTGTTGCAGAGTTGTCAAAAGATTGCTTTTGGCCTGGATTCTAGAGTCCAGGGCTCAGGCCAGCAACCTCATAAGGATAGCTTTAATGGTGCTTTTAGTATTGATTTGTTCTTGGAACAAAGACACACATCAAATCCAACTGAATCAGAATGTGGTTGCATGCAGGATCGTTGATAATGTCTGCAGCTGGACTTTGATAAATCCGCCTCGGTTCAGCAGGATCATGAAGGAGCTTTGTGCTGATGTTTGAGAACCTCTCTTCCTAAACCGGAACTGGAACTTTTCTCCGTCCACCCTGTGGTCAAACTCCACTGTGGCCTTCATTGCTTCTGTGGCTCTCTTTGCAGCCCAGTTGTATAATACCTGGATGATTTCTTTGTCCTGCTAAAAATGGGATACCAGTTTTTTACTTTTTGTTGGTTTTGTTTGAGACAGGCTCTACCTAGCCTAAGCTGGCCTCAAACTCAGAGATATTCCTGCCTAAAGGTGTGTACCACAACATCTCACCTTTTGTTTTTTGATACAAGCCTAGGTTGACCTTGAACTCCAGATTCTTCTGCTTCAGCCTCTCAAGTACTAGGATTATAGGTATGCCCCAGCACACTTGGCTTGATTTGCTTATTTATTTATATTTATTATTTATTTACTATTTATTTATTTATTTATTTATTTATTTATTTATTTATTTAATGGCAGAATCTTATGCAGCCCAGGCTGGCCTGCTTTGTAGGCCAGGATGACTTTGAACTTCTGATCCTTCAGTTTCCACTTCTTGATGGTTGGGAGCGTGCCACTACACTTGCTTATGTGGTGCTGGGGATCAAACCCAGGACCTCATGCATGATAGGCAAGCACTCTACCAACTGACCTACCCTATCAGCCCACTTCTCACTTTTAATGACCATTTTAAAAGACCTGTTTGGGGGCTGGAGAGATGGCTCAGCGGTTAAGAGCACTGGCTGCTCTTCAGAGGACCTGGGTTCAATTCCCAGCACCCACATGGCAGCTCACCACTGTAATTGCAACTCTACGAGTTCTGACATCTTCACACAGACACACATGCAAGCAGAAATACCAGTGCACATAAAATAAAAAATAAAGCCGGGCGTTGGTGGCACACGCCTTTAATCCCAGCACTCGGGCAGAGCTAGGCGGATCTCTGTGAGTTCAAGGCCAGCCTGGGCTACCAAGTGAGCTCCAGGAAAGGCGCAAAGCTACACAGAGAAACCCTGTCTCGAAAAACCAAAAAAAAAAAAAAGAAAAAAAAAAAGAAAAAGAAAAAAAAGAAAAGAAAAAAAAGAAATAAAATGTTTTTAAAAGAGAAAACAGAACTTGTTTGCCTAAGAAGTCATTTCAGTCCTGTTGGTATAATCCTGGTGGTTTTAAAGACTAGCCTCCTACCATTTGCTTGTGAGAACTGAAAGAAATCCATGTGGAAATCTGTTGGAAACCGAGTTGCTACATCGATGTTATTTTCTAGTTCACCTCTTCTTGTCCATCCCAGGCAAATGACAAGGTCATTTAGGAATGGCTATGTAATTAGGCCCAATGCAAAAACTGTTAAGTATTTCAAGACGGCAGCCACAGAGCAATGTAAGCATGAAGCCCCTTCTAAGCATAAGGCCTTGCACAATGGCCCATGTGGCATACTCACAGAGCTGATCCTGTGTCAATAATGCTCAGAACAATGACAGTGGCTTGCGAATTCCATTGACTTCTGCACTGCCCTTCCCCTGCAAGTCGGTCAAGGAAGCCAACCAGCAATTGTGAGCTCTCTAGTAATTACAAGGTGGGGCTATAAAACACACAAACATAGAGAGCATAGTAAGGAATAACTTATCTTCAGACATAAAATGCTTAATTAAGACAGCTGTCAAGATGACTCAGTGGGTTAATGCACTTGCTGCAAGTCTTGTGACCTTAGTGCAACCTCCTTGGCCCACACAGTAGGAGGCCTCTGATCTCCACATGTGCACAGTGGCTCCAGTGCACACTCAACACACACGTGCGTGTGCGCACGCGCGCACACACACACACACACACACACACACACCATATGAAGAAAACTACAGAGATTTTCAAGTCCAGGATATCTTTATTTTCACCTTAGCTCCACACGACACTGACCAAGTCATCTGAGATCCTTGTAGTGGCTGTGTTTGTGTGTTATAAATTTGGACTACACACAACTGTAAACTTTTACTGTTGTCAATCTTAAGGGAAGTTTATGACTTTTAGGAAGCTTGCTCCTGCTCTCGACTATTCTCTCTCCTCCTCACTCCTTCTCTCTCCCTCTCTCCTTTTCTCTTTCCTGTCAAATGGTTAATTGCACTTGTAACTACTTGGACATCTTTGTATACTTTGAAGGGCAAGGGCCACACTCACCCAGCCTGACCTCCCCAGGATTGTGACATTAGAGCTCTATTTACAAAGCTAGGCACTGGGATCATTGGAATGAAAGTGTAATCCACATGAATGAGTAAGGAACACGAACATACACACACACACACACACACACACACACACCCACACCCACATACACACACCCTGCTTTTCTTTCCTTTTTTTCCCCATCAGACCTATCAGTTCTTCAAAACAGCAAAGAGATGATGGGTGATGTCAATCTGTATGCCATGAATATGCGCTGCTCTGATTGGTTGATATATAAAGCTGTTTGGCCAATGGTGGGGCAGAATAGGGTTAGGAGGGACATTCTAACTAGAGGGGAGGAAGGAGAAAGGCAGAGCAGAGGAGATGCTGCCAGCCGCTGCTATGAGAAACAAGATGTAAAGAAGAGCCACATGATAAAATATAGATTTATAGAAATGGGTTAATTTAAGACGTCAGAGCTATTTAACCAGAAGCCTGCCATGGCCATAGTGTAAAATAATATAAGCCTGTGTGTGTTTACTTGGGTCTGAGAGACTTCGGGACCACAGGGCCTGGGGAGCTGGGTGGGACCAGGAAAACTTCAGCTACAAAGAGAAAAGATCCCAGATGGGAGAACAGCTCTGTTGGTAGAGTACTTGCCTAATATGCCCAAAGCCCTGAGTTCAAACCTTAGTACCGCATAACCCCTGTGTGGTATACACACCTGTAATTCTAGCACTCAGAAGGTGACGGCAGGAGAATCAGAGTTCAAGTTCATCCTCAGTACATAACAAGTTTGAGGCTAGCATGGGCTACATGAGACCCTGTCTTAGGGTTTCTATTGCTGTGAAGAAACACCATGACCACAGCAACTCTTATAAAGGAAAACATTTAATTGGGGCTTGTTTACTGTTTCAGAGGTTTAGTCCATTATTGTCATGGTGAGAAGCATGGTGGTGTGCAGACATGGTGCTAGAGAAAGAGCTGAGAGTTCTGTTTTGATCTGCAGGCAACAGGAAGTGAACTGTTTATTCCATACTGAGCATAGCTTAAGCATATGAGACCTCAAGACCCACCCCCACCGTGATACATTTCCTCCAACAAAGCCACGCCTACTATAACAAGGCCACACCTCCTAATAGTGCTACTCCCTATGACCAAGCATTCAAACACACAAGTCTATGGGGGCCATACCTATTCAAACCACCACAGACCCTATCTGAAGACCATGATAGAGAGAAATAACATGTAAGATTTTTCTTGCCATTTGGAGCTATTTCTCCAGAATTTCCTGGGAGATTAAGGGTTCAAGAGGCTGGGGATGCAGCTCAATCGGTGGACTGCTTGTCAAGCATGCATGTGACTTGGGGCTTGACCTATAGCACAACAGCATATTTACTACTGTAGCAGAGCACACATAATCCCAGCACTTGGGAGGCTGAGGCAGAATGACCTCATGAATTTCAAGTGAGCCTAGACTATACACATAGTAAAATTCTGTAACAAAAACAAAAGCAAAACAAAGAACAAAAAGCCAACTCAAAAGTTCATCCTGTTTCCCAACTTTCTGAACACTCTCCAAGTACACAATTAACTTTGTTATTGTGTTGTATTTGGTGCTGGGACTGAAGCCAGGGCCTCACACTGTGAAGTACAGCCCCCACCCCCACTTCCCTTCCTAAGATGAGGGTCCTTCTATGCTCATCAGGCTGGTCTCCTCAAACTTCTGGGCTGAAGTGACCTTGCTTCAGCCTCCCCGGTGCTAAAGCTCCAGGAACATGCTACCATACCTGGCTTTCCCTAATTTTTATATAGCATGGCTATGCTGCCATTCTATTTCTCTATACTCATCAGTCATTTCAAGTTCTAAGACTACCTGCCATCTATGGAAAACTCGTTCTCCATGTTTCTGACTCGTCCTTATGATGGCATCTCCTTTGGCAGCACTGATCTGTGTCATAGCTCAGTCTCTAAAGGTGAAACTGATTCTCCTCCATTGGTCTCCCATCTGCTCCAAGTAAAGGGGGAATAGAAAAATGACAAAAATTTCATCAGGAAAGCAAAACTGTCCTCTTTAACTTGCAAGCTACTGGTCGGTCCTTCCACATCCCTGTCACATAAGTGACAAGCTGCTAAGCCACCCCAGAAGAGTTGAGTGCTGAAATGGATTTGTATGTAGCAAACAGACAAGAATGCATCACATCAATGTGTGGTTGGTGGCACAAGCCATGTTACAGAACTGTCTGAGGATTACAGAAGGGAGTCAGATTTAAACTTTTCTGGTTCTTTTAACTCCTAATGCTACAGGCATTAAAGGGGAGGGGGGAATACTGGCCAGGTTTGATGCACACTTTTAATCCCAGCACTCAGAAAGTAGAGACAGGCAGATCTCTGTACATTCAAGGCCAGTCAGGGATTGTCTCAAAAAAAAAAAAAAAAAAAAAAATGAGGGGGGGGGGGGGGGGGGGGGAAGGGAATCCCTGAAGGCCAGGCTCTCATTCATGCAGGCCCAACTACTTGATCTACTCAGGATCGTAAACACATCTTAAAGTAACAACCAGTCAGTAAATTTGAAACAGGTAAGACTGAAGCTGATGAGGAAAAAAGTAACACATAGTCAAAATTTATTCCAAGGCCTAAAAACATTCAGACGAATCAAAATGGTACTATAATTTCTTATAATACATCAGCAATACAGAAGTCCAGAGATCAACTAACCTCTAAACCACACACTGTATAATTCCAAAGCAACAACTGCTTAACAAAATGTGAGATGACATTAGCAATGAACTTTCATACACTTAATGAAACATAACAGCGAGCTAGTATTACTAAAAAAAACCTCAAATGTATTCTTGTACTTTCCATGTTTGTTTTTCACTTTGCTTCATAAATCCACTGCTAATTAAGGCTTCTTGTAAGTATAGAATTTCCACATCAAAAGTTCTACTTTCAAGGCTAGGGATGTAGCTCAGTGGTAGAGCACTTGCCTAGTATTCCTAAGGCTGAGTGAGTTCCATCTCACCACAACCCACATGCATGCACACGTGTGTGGTGATTGCCTTCATACTTTAATGTGTACCCTTCCCACCAGCAAATCTGTTGCCATATAGCAAACAATGATTCAGTGTGCTGATGGGCACAAAGTGATCTGTGATCCAACTTTAAAGAACTCAAGCCACTACAAGTTAGAGTAAGAGGGAAACTAATCCTTCTCCATTTCTGAAACTACAAGGACTCTTTAGGTGAGCATTAAATTATACTTAAGTAGCTCTTCATACAGAGCTACACAGACATAATTTTCTTTGAAAACATAGGACCACACTTTGTTAAAAAAAAAAAACAAAAACAAAAAAACTTCTACGTCATCATTTAATTATTAGTTACCCTAAGGAGAAGACAAATATTTTGTGTTCTTTTAGGAAACTGTTATAACCAAGCTTTGTGGTGCATTCCTTTAATCCCAGTGCAGAGAGGTGGATCTCTAGGAGTCGTCTGAAGCCAGCCAGAGCTACATAATGGAAGCCTGTCTCAAAAGGAGAGAAAATTTTACATGTACACACACACACACACACACACACACACACACACACATGGTTGTGTTCAAGTTGGGTTTTTTCCTAAAAAATGCAATGCATATATGCACCTGACCACCATTCACACGTTAATGAATGGAATGGTGTACACACACATGCAATCTCTGAAGCACATGGCTGTAGGATATTCCAAATGTGAATAACATCAATCACTTATAGGGGGAAAAAATGAACCAAAGTCAGAAAAAAAAACCCTTAAAGAGCAAGGCCATCTACTCTTTAAAGACTTAAAGAGAAAAGGGGGCTGGGGTCTAATTCAGTGTTGTTCCTGCCTATAAGGCCCTGTGCGTCTTCAGTACTGTGCAGAAAAGCGAACGCCCTGATGTGGGACAATCAGGCCACTTCAAACTGAAGTAGCTCTACACAGGCACTGGGACACTCAAATGAAGTGACTCAAAGCTCACAAGTCTGTAGGTCTGTAAAATATATTAATACACAAAATAATAAAAATACACTGTAGACTTTCCTCCCCGGGTAAGTTCCGTGTTGCATTTCCTGGGAAAAGCAGCCCCATTCAGCAGCGCCAGCGCACATGGTTACGAGAACCGCAGCCAGTCTTCACTCCCCCAGTGACACTCAGACTTTATTTCCACTACAAGACACTAGCTTTCTAGTGCTACATTGTAATCAACATACTACATTTAAAAAGTCTTGATTTTTGAATGAATCTTTTAGTATTACATAACATGATGGAGCTAATAGCTGAAGAACACTTGATAGCTACAGACAAAGGTTCGATTTAAAATATGATGAAGGTGGGACTGTATCACAAGCTAGAGACACCACAGTGAGTGGACAGATAAGGTTCTTTTCATCAGTGGCCATTCATAATTTTGCCTTTAGAAACTTTGAAGAAATTGTCATCTTTGAGTTTCAAATGTTCTGGTAAATCCAGTTGCTTTTTAGCTTCTTCAATATCACCTTGAATGGCTGAAATAAGTGACTCTGGAAGAAAAAAAGAAAAACTGCTAGTAATACATGTTACTACTCTTGCTCAGCCCCTCCCCGAAATGCACAGGCTAGCCACCCTTCCCACAGCCCTGGCAAGTGACAGGGGCTCAACCAATGTCAGTACCCTGTCTTTCTCTAGGTAAAGTCAGTGCAACATAAAGTGTTCTCTTGGAAAGAAACCCTTCACATCACAGGGTTAGACTCTCTCTATACCAACAGGCACTTGGTGACACTGGAAGCAAATCTCCTAATTACTGTTTCTTTCTTTTTGTTTTTAATATTTATTGTTATTTTATGTGTATTGGTGTTTTGCCTGTATGCATGTCTGTGTGAAGGTGTCAGATCTTAGAGTTACAGACAGTTGTGACTGCCATGTGGGTGCTGGGAATTGAACCTCGGTCCTCTGGAAGTGTTCTTAACCTCTGACCCATCTATTTCTCCAACCCCCTAATTACTCTTTCTTACACTTCCAGCACCTACTGCCTGGCCAGTCTTGCAGGCTCAGATGCCAGGTGCCATCATTCGCTAGCTAACTGCTAAGACTTGGGTGTGCCTTGGAATTCATGTACTAAACAGTCCCCAAGGCTGAAAAGTATTTGGAAGTAGAAATGCTTGAAAGTGACTGGGCCTCGGGGGCTGAATGGATTTATGAGTACCCAGGGAGTGGCTGTGATAGAAGAACTAGCTCTTCCTAGCCTTCTTCTGTCCCACCCTGCAATGCCCACCCACTGAGGCAGTAAGAAGGCCCTCACCAGATACTGCCCACATGCCTGTACCACTCCTGACTCCAGCTTCCAGAACTATGCACCAAATAAACAGCTGGTACTCAGTCAGACCAACAGAAAACAGACTAAGGCAAACTACCTAATCTGTGTATCAATTTCCTTATCAATGAGATAGGCATAGCAACACATCATATGGCTACTGTGGGTAGCAAAGGGATTAACTTGCATATGACACTTATAATAGTGCATATCATGCATTAAATGCTCAGATATATGTCCTGTCATCATGACCACGTAGTAGCAGCCACAATAGTAGTGAAGATTATTATAAATTCTTACCTAAAGA
Source organism: Peromyscus attwateri (assembly GCA_902168425.1). Taxonomy (NCBI): domain Eukaryota; kingdom Metazoa; phylum Chordata; class Mammalia; order Rodentia; family Cricetidae; genus Peromyscus; species Peromyscus attwateri. Next base: position 32,622 of record CABHPP010145337.1, read on the forward strand.
ATCAAAGTTCTTTTCTGGTCTGAGGTAGCCAACAATGGCCACGTTGAGAATTTCTCCATAGAAGTCCTCTTTGAAGGTATGTATGATGTGGGTTTCCTACAAACAAAAAGTGTTGAAAAGATTACCATGGTGTGTGGGGTGGGGGTTGGCACTGTAGAGATGGCTCAACAACCAGTTAAAAGCAGGAGCTCCTCTTCCAGAGGACCCAGGCTTGACGCCTAGGATCCAGAGGACGGTTCATAACTATATGTAACTCAATTTCCAGGAGATCCAACTTCCTCTTCTGGCCTCCTCTGACTCCAGGCATGTACACAGTGTACTTATATACATGCAGGCAAAACATTTATACGCATAAAATAAAATAAATGAACTTAGTCAGGCAGTGATGGTCATGCCTTTAATCCCAGCACTTGGGAGACAGAGGCAGGTGAATCTGAGTTTAAGCCAGCCTGGTCTACATACAGAGTTCCAGGACAGCCAGGGCTACATAGAAAAACCCTGTCTCCAAACAAAACAAAACAAACAAAAAACAATAAGTAAATAAATTTTTGTTGTTTTTTCAAGACACGGTTTCTCTGTTACAGCTCTGGCTGGCCTCGAACTCACAGAGATCCACCTGCCCCTGCCTTGCAGTGCTGGGATTAAAGGCGTGCCCCACCTCCACCCAGAGAAAACCCAGTTTTAAAAAATAAAAACCTACAGCTCACCCTCTTTTTCTCCAGGCATGGTCCTCTTTCCCCTTCCCCTGTTGGGGATCAAACCCGCAGCCTTTCATTCATTGGGTAAGCCCTCCACTACCATGCTGCTCTCTCTTTCCAGGCAGTCTTGGCTGCAGCCCAGGGTAGCTGTGAGCTCCTCTAGGTTCTGCCTCCTGGGGACTGAGATTGCAAGCCTGTGCCTCCAGGCTGCTCAGAGCCTGAGATAGCTAACGGAGGAGCCTCAGCTGCTGCACTGTTTACCTATCTTCAAAATTTAGAGAAGTACTTGGCACACACTCTCTTTTATATCCACATTTCAAAAAGACTCTTGGGGCGGGGCGTGGGATACAGCTCAGCATGAGGACTTGTTAGACGTGGGCAGGGTCTCAAGCTCAGTAGGGGAAGAGGTACATAGGCCAATGCTATGGAAATTCAGACATCTGGTTAAGGGCTCAAGGACAGGCAATGGCTCCTGTTAATTCCAGCACTCCAGGGCTGAGGCAACATTACTGAGTCAGATCACACTAAGCTACAGAGAGCCTCTCTCAAAAACAGGTGCGGCAAATGTTGTGATGGCTTAGTGGTTAAAGGTGGTTGGCACCAATCTAGAAGACCTGAGTTTGATCTCCAATTAGATTATTAAAAACACTAGCTATAAAAGAAGTGATGACCTGGGCTATACTAAAATTAATAGGACAACACTATTTTATTGGGGCAAAAGACTTTCATGTATAGCTGTTACTGGCAAATAACAATATTAAAAATAAACAGTCTGTCCTGAACTACATGAGCATCTTGAGAGTGGGTAACTGAGTTTTTCCTATCAGAGTTCTAGGCAGTCCAGAAATGGCTTGATAATGCTTACAGCCTCTCCTCCCTGTTCCTTCCACTCCCCAAGAAAAGAAAAGCATGTGCGTGTCCTCTTATCAATTCTTATCTCTCCAACAATTTTCACCCCACTAAATAATCAGCCCAGCCCAAACCCATAGGGAGTTCAAGGTCATTACTGTCTATAAAAGCAGTTCTTAACCTGTGGGTTAAAAACCCCCTTGGCAACCCTCTATTTCCAAAAATATTTACGATTCATAAGAGTAGAGAAATTACAGCTACAAAGTAGCAATGAAAATAATTTTATGGTTGGGGGTCACCACAGCATGGGGAACTGTATCAAAAGGTTGCAGTATTAGCAAGGTTGAGAACCACTGATCTCTTACATCAGCACTTAGCTCTGTGATTCTCTGTGACACACTTCTCTCTTACTACTCCTCAAAGTTAAAAATTCATTGTGCTGGCACAGGCCTAGCACCCTGGCACTCAGGAATCAGAGACAGAGGATGGCTTGTGAGTTCAAGGTCAGCCAGGGTTACACAGCAAGGCCTGCCTCAAAATAAAATTATTCCATTAACTGTTTCTTCATTTGATCTACAAAAGATTACCCCAAATCCAACAAGTATGTAAGCTGTGGGGAAAAGTAGGGCAAAAGAAAAGGACTATACCCTCAAGGTGATTTTAGAGAGAGGGCCTAGGAGGGTAGCTAAACAGAACACTGGCCTAGTATGTTATGGCCCAGCAATGTTTAAACAAAAAGAGAACAGGAATGAAGTTGAAACACACTCAGTAAGCAATTGTCTAAAGGCAATCAAGCAAGTAAACTCTGAATAAAATACTGTGGCAAAGACCAATTTTATGAAATGCTTTTTAAAGAATCTCACTTTTAAGCCCGTTTTATGGACCACACCTGTAATCTTAACACTCACAAGGCCAAGGCATGAGTATTTTGGAGTCCTGGGCTATCTGGTGAGTTCCAGATCAATCTGGGATACACAGGAAGACCCCGTCAAGACCCTGTCTTAAAAGCCAGTAATACTTCATTTTTATTTCTGGTAAATATAAATTCATGAACAATTACAAAAACACTGTGGTAGCCCACATCTGTCATCCAGCACTAGGAAGGCTGAGCAGGAAGACTAGTCTTCCTGTTTCAAAAAGAAAATGGCCTAATAAAACAGGTAATATTGAGGGAAATGGAAATGCCCACTTACAGAACATACTGAAAACAAAGAGCATTACAATGGAAATCCTTCCTTACCAGAAATTACTTTTTTGAGATAGGGTCTCACAATACAATCCAGGCTATATTTGTCATCCTCCTGCATCAGTGTCTAAGTGTTAGGATTATAGGAATGTCCAATAGTGCGGTTGCAGCAGTTACTTTAAATTTTTAATGGATGGCTGGGGTCACAGCTCAGCAGTTAAGAGCATGTAAGGACCTGAGTTTGGTTCCCAGCACCAGCATTGGCCAGCTGCATGGATCCAACTTTCTTTTCTGGCCTCCATGGGAACCTGAGTCCATGTGCGTATCCATACAGATACAGATACAGATACAGACACAGACACAGACACAGAATTAAAAATAAGATATTTAATTTAAATGGATTACACTTGTCAACCAAAAAGCAGAGAGGTTAGTAGAGAATTATTACAAAAACCTGATGCAACTTTATACCTGTATGGGGAGACTCACTTTGTTGAAAGGAAACAGAGAACAAACAAAAACATGTAGAAAAATAAAATATCCACCAAATAAAGTAAATAAATGCTTGGGGGTGCAGTAGGAATGAAGTGGAAGTGTAGGACAGCATCCAGCCCAGGCTAGTCTTTTCGTTTTGTTGTTGTTTTGAGACAGGGTCTCTATGTAGTCTTAGCTCCCCTGGAATTCACTACATAGACCAGTCTGCCTTGAACTCAGAGATCCACCTCCCTCCACCTCCCAAGAGCTGGGATTAAAGGTGTGTGACACCACACCCGGTCACCCAGGCTTTCTTGAACTCATGACCCCTCAGTCTCAGCCTGAGGGGTAAAGTATCACCATGTCTGATACTTTACTCTAAACCCTTCAAGTATGCTGAGGAATTCTGTGTGCATTTAACAGAGCAAAATGTGACTCTTACCATGGACTTTTTCACATTCTTGTAGTATGGGTTCCATCCTATGCTCACCACCATTTTATGGACATTTCCACTCCCGACACTGGCCCAACCATAATAAATGCCAGTGGACACATCAGCTGGAAGATTGTCTACTACTTGTTCAGGAAAATTGGCTAAACAGAAGTAAAAAGATACTCAGTTACAATTTTCATGTTAAATATTGATTAAAATCACATTAAAAGGTTAGTCTGAATCTTTACACTCTGACTTCCAGAATCTTTTCTAAGACTCCCAATCCAACCCTCTTGGATTTTTTTCTCTTCAGAGGCACAGGTTAGGAATGAGACACAAGGCAAGTGTATGACTGACTATCTCAAAAACAAAAACAAACAAGCAAAAAAAACCCGAAACAAACAAACAAAAAAAAAAAAAACCACGAGCTACTTAGGCGGTGGTGGCGCACGCCTAAGCACTCAGCACTCAGGAGGCAGAGCCAGGCGGATCTCTGTGAATTCGAGGCCAGCCTGGGCTACAGAGTGAGATCCAGGACAGGCACCAAAACTACACAAAGAAACCCTGTCTCGAAAAACCAAAAAACACCAAACAAACAAACAAACAAACCTACATGAAAATGTCCAAGTGGAAAGAAAGAGATAAAATAAACGGGGAGGTTCATCGGAGATTACCCAAGATTACCCATATCTCTAGTCCCACTCAGGAGGCTATGAGAACTCTCCTGAGCTCATGGAGTAGGCGGCAGCCTGGGAAAGCCCAGTCTGTTAGAATTCAAACAAACAGAAAGCCCCCGCTCTTACCTAGTAACGCTAAGCAGGCTGAGTCACTTCAAAAGATTCCTATCTTCAAAATACACAAACCCAAATCTCAAATTCAAAGATTGATTCAATGGGTCAAGAAACAGTCCAGGTATCATCTTTTAAGGACGGGCAGTCAAGTCTTGACTATTGAAACTTACGGAGTCAGACCAAATAAACGTTGGCTCTCGTAGAACTACCCGTGTTGTCATTGATCACTACACAGTAACATCTGAAGAGAATAGAACTTTCAACAGCTTGAGAGTTCGGCCAATCCAAGCTGCAGTACCTTCCCGGAC
>CABHPP010145338.1:1423-30510 GCA_902168425.1 Peromyscus attwateri
GAAGGAAGGAAGGAAGGAAGGAAGGAAGGAAGGAAGGAAGGAAGGAAGGAAGACCTAGCCAGGAGGGTAAAGGTTAGCAACTGAACTGTCAGTTATACCTGCTGTGAGGGGGAACATCTGTTTTCTTCAGTGGAGTAGCCCTGGGTATGTCAACCGCTCCAGGACAGGCCTCATGTTCAGGAGTAGTTGACGAACATATAATGGACTCCACAGGTGTTGTATGCTTTTATTTAGTTACAGGTTTGTGTGTGTGTGTGTGTGTGTGTGTGTGTGTGTGTGTGTGTGTTTTGTTTTATTTTGTTTTCTTGATTATTTTGGGAGTTTTATTGCTGTGGTTTTTTTCTTTCTTTTTACCTTCCTTCCTCTCTTTCTTTCTTTTTTATTTCTTTTCTTTCTTTTTTCTGAGAAAGAACTTGAAGTTGGGTGGGTAGGGAGGGGAAGAGGATCTGGAAGGACTTGGGGGAGGAGAAGAATATGAGCAAAATATATTTAAAATTTAAAGTTGTTAACTATCCGTGACCCACTCGGCACTTTCCAGGCCTGAGCAGAGGAAGACACAGATGGCTCCCCGCTACACCTCGTGGTCTAGAGGGGCATAACTATCCAGGAGCCTTTGGTGCTGGGCAGTCCGTCACCATCATTCCAAGCCTGTGGTTTCTAGGCCCAGGTACATGAGAGATGAAAAGCAACATCTCTGTGCCATGCCTTGAGGCTGAGGTGGGCAGGACTCAACCAAGTGCCATCTGAGACTCAGTCAGGAGCCCATCAGGCATCAGGGGACCATATGGTGAGCCAGCATAGGGTGGAGAAATAGAAGAGAGACAGAGGCAGAACTGTTCCTGGGCTGGGGAAGGAGGCATATCTGAAGAGGTGAGGGTGGTGAGGAACAGGCTGATGTAAATGGCTTTCTTGCCACCTGAGTCCAGGGTGAGGTACAGGCCCTATTTCCAAGGGCCAAGTCTTGCTTCGAGACCCTGAAGCAGCCGAGGGTCTCGGCTGAAGTTGAAGTCTGTGGCTCCTGTCACAAATGAAGGCAGTGTAGAGTCTGGGCAGCCACCTGGGGCCATGGGTATTCAAGGGCCACATTGCTGTGGGGGCCATGCCAATCTGGATAGTCTGCGCTTCTGCCCGGGACCATAGTGGCATCTGGGCTTGGGCTACTGCAGAGGATTATGTCTGGGACACCTGAGATCTATGTTGATGTCCGGTGGCCCATGTGACTATCAAAGGCCACATGGATACCAGAGGGTCTAAGCTACAGCCTGTGACCATGATGGTGTCTGGAGGCTGAGCCACTACTGGAGTCATGGCGACTTGAGTTGCCAGCACTGTCGCCTGGGGCCATGGTGTCATCCAGGCCTGAGCTGCTGCCAAGGGCCATGTCTGGGTCTATTGCCCTACCACAGCCAGGGTCTGTGTTGATGTCCATGACTTCTGAATACCATTGAAGGCCATGCTGATACCAAGGGTGTGGTGATATATTATTTGTGCTGAAATGTGGTGATATTTTATTTGCATGTTAATAAGAGTTTGCCTGGAGATCAGAGGAAATAGCAAGCCATTTTAAGGTAAACACAAAAGTCAGTCAGTGGTAGCATTGTTCTGATCACTTGGCAGGCAGGGTCTCTGTGTATTCATGGTTATACTAGGGAACAGAGCCAAGCCTGGTGACACATGCCTTTAATCCCAGTACCAACCATAGAGACCTGGAGGTCTGTATAGACAGGTGATGACAAGGAAGTGAGGTAGCTGGGCTAAGAGCTAATGAGAGGGCAGAATAGCAAAGCAAAAAGGCGCAGGTTAGACAGGAAATAGCTCACTTTTGGTAGCTGCAGAGCTGGAGAGGTAAGGTTGGTGGCTATCGCTATTTCCATGATCTCTAAGGCTTTCACCCATATATATATATATATATTATTTTAGAACATTGCTGTCTTCAATTTCATATACACATATACTATATGGTGATTACATTCCACCTTATTTTTTAAATGAACATAATATTTGTAATTGTAACCATTTTTAAGTTCACAATTCAGTGGCATGAACTACTTTCAAGATATTAATTACACTCATGATATTCATCACATTTGTTCACCCCTATATTTGGCTCCGTGTTTTTTATTTAATAAGACCGTTTAGAAATTTATCTACACAGGGATCTGGGCCACAACCTGGAACCATGTTGGTGTCCAAAGGCCATGCTGTCATGGGAGGCATGCCAATCTGGGTGGTCTGTGCTACCACCTGGGATCACGGTGACATCAGAGCCTGAGCCACTACCTAGGACTGCTCTGGGATCTGTGGGATGTCTTTCTGTGTGCCGTGAATATGTGTTGTTCTGATTGGTGGATAAATAAAGCTGTTTGGCCAATGGTGAGGCAGAATAAGGTGAGGCGGTACATTCCAACTGGAGAGAGAGGAGAAGAAAGGAGAGTGGAGCAGATGCTCGGAGCCGCTGCCAGGAGAAGCAAGATGTGAAAGTACTGGTAAGTCATGAAGCCACATGGAAATGCATAGATTAATAAAAATGGGCTGAGTTAAGTTGTGAGAGCTAGCTAGCAAGAGGCCTGACCCATACATCATACAGTTTGTAAATAATATAAGCCTCTGTGTGTTTACTTGGGACCAAGAGGCTGTGGGACGTGGGTGGGAGAGATTCGTCCCAACCACAGGGCTGGGCAGGACCAGAGAAACTTCTGGCTACATAGGACCATGTCTGGGTCCATGGTCCTACCACAGCTGGGTTCTGATTGATGTCTGTGACCCATTAGGCCACCAAAGACCACATGGATGCCTGGGGGCTGGGCTGCAGCCTGTGGCCAGGTAGGCATCTGAGGGCTGTGCTGCTGCCAGAGCTATGCTATTCCCATTGGCTTGTACTTTCACCTGGGGCCATGGTGTCATCTGAGGCAGGGCTACTGCTGAGAGCCATGTCTGGATCTTTGGCCCCAAGGCAGTCAGGGTCTGAGCTGATGTCCATAGCTCCTGTTACCATTGAGTGCCATGCAGATGGGATGATCAGAGCCTGGTCAGCCTTCTGAGACTAACTCAGTGTCCAGGGGCCATGCTGCTACAGGGACCATACTGATCTGGGTGGCCTGTTCTGCCATTTGGGGCCATGGAGACATCCAGGCTCAGGTCACTGCCTAGGGCCATATCTGAGCGAGTAGTTCTGCAGCAGCTGGGCTCTGGAGTGATGTTCATGGCTGGTATTAGCACAGGGGATCTTAGGAGCCACATGTGTGTAAATCTGAGAGCCGTGCTAAGCCAGCCCTGCCTTTTACTGGCCCCGGGATAGATGGCTCTGCCCCTCACTGCATACTGCCGCAGGAGAGCTGACCCTGCCTCTCAGGGGAGAGTTGCCCACCCCCATGAACTTGAGAAAAATGGCTCCATGCCTCATCATGGCTGTGCAACTCACCAGGGCAGCATGCTAGAGCTGAGCCTATTGTCAGGGACACAGGTGAGCTGACTCTGAGGGCTTGAGAGCAGGAGAGCTGACACCGTCCCTCCATCTGCCATGTGGTGGTATGGGTGGGAGAAATATGCCCCCCCTGCACAGCTTACCCACTGTCACCTGCAGCAGGTGACAGAGCTGGCCCTAGGGTCATGAAAGTGGGAGAACCAGCTCTGCCCCTCACTGCTGCTGCACACAAGAGAGTGGGCTCTGCACCCCAGCTGGGCAGCACACTAGAGCTGACCCTTTAGTCAGGGACACAGGTGAGCCAGCCCTGGGGACATGATGGTAGCAGAGCTAACCATGCCCCAGTCTGCCATGTGGTGACATGGGTGAGGGAAAGATGCATTCCTCCTTCTGCCCATTGCTACCTGCAGCAGGCAAGAGAGCTGGCCCCAGGGTCATGAGAGTAAGAGGGCTAGCCCTGTCCCTCACTAGCTGCAGCACACAGGAGAACAGACCCTGCACCCTGCCTGGACAGCACACTAGAGCTGACCCTGACCTTGTTGTGGAGAGGGAGAGTGCAGGGAAGCCCAGCTCTCTAGAGCAGGAGAACCAACCTCCCCCTCCTCCCCATACTCCCTGCAGTAGTCAGGAGAGAGGACCTTGTGCCTCACCTGGGCAGAACAGTAGAACTGGCCCCGCTCCTTGCTACAGGCCTCACTGGGCGATCTAGCCGAGGTAGTGCTGGAGAGCTCATCCTGTGAGGGACTATGAGGGAAAGCTGGCAGGTTGACCAACTCCGCTACCACCTAGGCCCAAAACAAGGGCTATGAGTTGGTCCACTCCGACATACACCCCATCTATGAATATTTGGAGCATGTGGAGGGGACAAACCTACAGATCCAAAACAGCAGGATCTCCACAACACAGGACAACAGGATATCCAAGAGGAGCCCCAGGGAGAGGCCATTATCAGTGGTATAGCTGAAGCCAGAGGCCTGCAGCCATACCAGTGACTCATAGCAATGAACACTTACTTACAAGTAAAGTTGAATGGACTAAAAGGTAAACTGTGTTACTCAACAGGCCACACTACAGCTTCCACAATGAGATTCTTTTTTTTTTTATTTTTATTATTTCCTTTGTTCATTTTTGGTTTTTTCTTTTAAATTTTGGGGTTTTTTTTTGGGGGGGGTTGCAGGGCAGAGGGCAGAATAAGGAGATGAGCTGCATGATCTGAAATCCACAGAGAATTAATAAATGTTGAGAAAAAATAATTTAAAAAAGGTTAAAATTTAAAATTGTTTTAAATAATAAAAACAGAAGAAGAAAAAACCCTAACCAACACAAGGAGCAAAGGCCCTGGTTGGAGGTCAAGGGTTCTTCCTCTGGCCCTGAATTTGTAAGACCTTCTAAATTTGAGTCTCTTCAGTGAGATATTCCTATATTCTGTGCATCCTAGGGTCAGAGCCGGCAGTGTTACTCCAAAGAATAGCCCAATGCCATTCTTTTGAAATTTAAAATGAAGTATCTGTTCTCAAAATGTCCTACTAATAGGTAATACTGATTTAACAATGTCCATTAAAGGCATGGATTTCAAAGTCATACTATCTACCAAGTATTTAATGGCTATATATCTTTAGCAATTTAATTTCTGTGTGTCTTTGGTTCATCCATTTTAGAGACAATACTACTAATAGCAACATTTTTCCCATAGGGCTGCTGCATTAATGCATCAATACATACAGAGAGCTTAACTTGGTGCCTCATCAGTACTCATTAAGTGCTAGCAATTTTGATGTCCATTCCTTATATGCTACTATTCTTAATGTAAAACACAAAAAATTCTGATAGTTTGATCATATATCAGCCCAAAGTTCAGGTTTCTATAATTTTATTTGTAAGATGATGAATATAATACCAACGGAATTAAAACTGTTTTTCCCTAAAAAAAAAAAAAAATAGAGCCTGCATTGTAGGAATAATCCTCAGAAATTTCTGTGTCTGGTAGAGTATGTAGTTAAAAGTGTAAAAGATTTATGCAAAGAAAAATATCTATAGGAAGAGAACAAGATTCTTTTTGTTTATTTTTGAGATTGTATTTTAATTACAATATTTTCCCCTTCCCTTTCCTCTCACCAAGCTCTCCTATATAGCCCCCTATGCTCTCCTTCAAATTCATAGCCTCTTTTTCCTAAATCAATTGTTATTGCATTTGTATGTATATTTTTGTACACACACACACACACACACACACACACACACACACACATCCCTACATATAACCTGTTGCATCCATAAAATGCTTCCTGTATGTATATTTTCAGCATGGACCATTTGGCACTGGACAATGAATTGCTGTGCTCTTCCCTGGGGAGGACCACAACTCCGGCTTCCAGCTATACACAGCTGCCTGTAGAGCCCGAGTCTTGATCAGTGCAGGTACTTCTGAAGTGAAGCTTTGGTAAAGAAAAGTTTGCACAAAAGCATCTTTCCTCCATCAAGAAATCAATAAAAGGGAGAGGGATGAGAAGGAAAAGGAGGGGGAGGCGATGGGGATAGGTGAAGAAAAGAGAGAAGAGCACAAAGGAAAGCTGGAAGAGGAGGGGGAGGAGGCATCTCACTGACCCAGAGCTTCACCAAGAATGCTGGAATAGCTGGCCCTCGAGCTTCCAGAGATCTGTCTTTGCCTCTGCAGCACTGGGATTACCAGAGCACTTCCATGCTAGCCCTTCTGGGGATCTGAGATCTTCATACTTGCAAGGCAAGAGCTTTACTGACTGACCCAACTCTCCTTCCCACCACACACTCTGTCTTCCTGATGCTTGACCAGTGTGCGATAAGAGAAACCATCGGGCAAACAGCACTCTACTTTGAAGGTAATTTTCAAAGTTTCTTTTTGTTTTAAATGTTGACTGTTTCTTTTCAAGATACCAACTGATTTCCTGTAACTTTTTCTCCACAGAGAAATCTTTGATAGATTTTTATATAAAATGTGTAGTACTAAAAGCAAAACAATAATAATAATAATAATAATAATAATAATAATAATAATAATGATGATGTTGAGTCTACAGGGTAAAGGAAGAAACAGTATGAAATAACTTAGTGGCTCCCCTTAGAAGCTATCTTGGGGAACTCTCCCCAGTCCTTTCAATTTATTTTGAGAGTTGAAGTGATAGGCAGGTTTTTACATTACAATATTTACATTTTCGGCCTAGTTGGAAACACACAATCATTGCAAGTTCTGTGTGGTGAGAACACTCAGAAGTTCCTCTTTCCTCATGATTGAGGTGGCCCACTTTCTTAGGTCAGGAAAGAGAAATGGATACCAGACACCAAAAAATTAAGCAAAATATTACTAGAGCCTTGATCCTGCACACCTCTGAATCTGTGTTCCTTGATTATTGAAGGATGAGAGGTCTGCACACCTGCTTTCCTGAAGTGAGACTGACTTGGAATTGGAGATGTGTATTTGGGTCATGAGTGAAGTCTATTTTCAAAATAGAAGCTTGTGATAAAGATGAAAAATATAACAAACTGTGTAACTTTCAAGTCTCCATGATATTCTTTGAAAGTAGCCAATATTATCATCCTTATGAGGAGTGTCCACTGATCTACTTAGAAAAAGCCCAAAGAGGAATTCTTAGACATTCCATTATGCTTGGGGAAGCTTACTTTGAACCATCCAGAAATGGTTTCCCTCAAAAGTATATGAGGGTTGAAGAGCTGGTTCAGCAGTTAGAGTGCTCACTCTGTAAATGAGGAACTGAGTCTAGTTACTCAGCACCCATGTAAATGCTTAGGCATCGGCATGCACATGTACATGCATACTCATACATATGACCCCACACATGCAAAAAAGCATACATACACATACATACCACACGCCTATGTGCTTCTCTCATATATGTGTGCCTTTGTGTGTGAGGGAGCGATCTGTGATGTGAGATAGGAAGTGGTCATTTCTGCTTAAAATAGTACCATAGAAATGAATTTTCCCATGAAGGCACGCAATGCTCATCAAAGAGGCCCTCCTCGCTGAGAAGTGCAGAGGCAGGGAGCAGCTTCATCCACACCGAATCCCAGCCAATCCCATGGGTTTGCTGCGAGACATCTCTTGATTTGTTGCGTACCTCCTAGGACTGATCAGTTCCTTCCAGGATTGAATAGTTACTTTTAACATCAGTTTTTCTTATGAACAGGCATCATGATGGGTATCACTTAACATAGTTACAAAACTTCATTTGAAATAAAAGTGGCAAAATAGCCACTTTAGTGGGTCAGACACTCTACTGACCAGTAAGCACCAGTGGCATTTAACTCCACGAGTGACCCGGAGAAAAGTGTTTTGAGGGTCTAACAGTCATTACTTACCTTAAATTTCTGTATTAGCTATGACATTTGATGACACCAACTTTTCATTTTTCTTATCACTCTGGATAACTGTGTGCTTGGCAGCTGAGATCTTAGATCTAACTGATCTAGGGCAAAAATACTCCAATTACTTTTATGGACTGAGAAACATCTACTAGGATTTCTCTCCAGTTATCTCACACAGAAGAAAGCTCACAAATCACTGTATCAGTCACTTTCCTAGTGATGTTACTTCTAATTTATTCTTTTAGATTTATTTATACTTTAAGTGTATGACTGTTTGGCATGCATGCATGCCTGTGTACAATATCAATGCAGTGCCTGGAGGTAGCAGAGATGGTGTCAGAGCCCCTGGTTCTAAGTCATACATGGTTCTAAGCTGTTGGGTGTGCTGGTAATTAACCTGGGTCCTCTGTAGAGCAAGGGATATTCTGAGACACTGAGAAATCTCTCTAGCCCTGAGAGTATGTTTCTAAAAGTCTTAATTACCTTTGATTATACCAAGATAGACAGATTAAAACTAAGGAACTACGAGACCCACATTAAGGCCATGATGGACACAAATAAATAATTTACATCATCAGAAAGATTGTTACTCAAATCAGACCCTATTAATAATTAAAAGGAATTTTTATACCAAACTGTATATTCATATCCATCTTATGAGAATGAATAAACTAAAACATATAAAACATTCAAGTCATTTTACATAAATATCAACCTAAGAAATGATAGTTCAATTTTTTCTAAGGAATTTTTTAAATTAGGGTGTATGTGCGTGCGTGCGTTTGTGTGCGTGTGCGTGTGCGTGTGTGTGTGTGTGTGTGTGTGTGTGTGTATGCACCCTCAGGGACCAGGAGAACATGTTGGATCTGCTGAAACTTGAGTCACAAGTTGTCGTGAGTCACCCAATGCTGGTGTTGAGAGGCAAAGGTGATGGTCCTCCTCAAGGGCAAGAACACTGAACTGTTGAGCTCTCTCTCCAACCCCACAGTTTGCTAAATGTAACATAGTGGGATTTTGTACTGGGCTAGGTCTGTGGAATAAAGTGACACAAGCCTGTGATCGTAAAGAAAATGAACTATGTTGCTAACTGGTTAACAGTTACCGAAAATAATATACCGCAACTTGGACCCAGGCTTCAAAAGTTAAACATCCTCTTTCGCCATCTGGTGGTCAAAGACAATGTTTTCCATATGCATAAAGCACAGATGCGCTGAGTTAACAGCCAATTATGTTTAATGGTTTCTGATTCATCTTACCAGAAAGATGTGCATATTTCCTCAACCTAGATACACACAACTGGGGCAGTGCTGCTCTAATGGTTCATAGCATTGTATACACATAACTACAGCTACAATAGTTCAGCTAGGACATTATATTAGCCAGAACAATCCTCTTAAAAAGATTACTTTCATTTTGTAAGATAAAAATTCTGGCAGTAACAATTTATTTTACAAGAATACTTTTACAAGATATAAGAAATTAAGATGCTTTTGACAAGGCTCAAAAATTGCTGCAGACTATATGCACAGCAGACATTTTTTCTGTTTTTACTGTTACCAATACTTACAATCACATGTTGACAGTTCTTCACACCAAAAATATGAATAGATAATTCAATGGTATATGCTTTTTCTCTATGTTTTCCTGAATGGAGTGTTCAAACCTCATGGCATTAACAAATTCAAATGACAAATGTTTCATGTTTTCATTTCTTTATTTTCTCCAGAATATTTTGATACTGAAACCAAATTCTTACTTGGAGAAAAGGAAAAACATAGAAACATAGAGAGACAGACATTCCATTTAACTTACATTATCATGAGCAGTTACTTTTGTAGGCAACACTTTTTATTCTTTGTAGAAAAGAAATAAAAAAACAAACAGCACCATTAAAGAATGCATGATCCCTGAATTCTAAACAAAACACTGCCTAAAACCTTCTTCTGAAATGCTTGTTGCAGCCAGTCACATTTAGTCAGGTCTCAAAGCAAGCATACCATTATTCAATTGTAGCAGTCTCCTGGATGAACTGCTCCTCCTCCTGAGGGTTTTACACACCTTTCTGAGTTTTTCCTGTGGGAATAATATATTCTTTGGTAGAGGACTGAAGGAGGGTTTCGCTCTTGCGTATGCTGATAGGAAATGTCTGTGTACAGTCAGGGCCTGGGCCCCCAGTCTGTGTGTGCCATGCTTGCTGTGTTTGGGTGGACTTCACATTTTGCTGTTTTACTGGAGGAGAAAATTCCGCCTTTGAACAAAAAAAGAGGCATTACAGGGCTAATGTCAAACAGATGTAAACATTTAGAATACTGACCCAAAGAAAGAACAGTCCACAACAAACACATTAAAAAAAAATGGTACTGAAAACATGAATGAGATCGGATTTCTGCGAAGCAAGGAAAGGGTACAGCAGAGCCAGGGGAGGGGGAAACCAGGTAAAGCACTTTTCTGGAACATTCGTGAACAGCACAAACACAGCAAAGTTTCTCTACAGTCTAGATTATTCTGTGACTATAAAATATAGTTCAAAGCTAAATAGTGTATACTATTAAAAAAAGCAGCTCCTTTAAATTATAGTAAAAATGCCTTTTGTTCGCTTTACAGTGACGACCATGAGGACAGAGGAAGCAACACAACTCTTACAGTGACATTTTGGCTACATAGGCCCCTGACAGTGGATGAGTTCTGTCCCAGGACTCTTCACATTGTTCTCGGGGAACACAGGTGGACCTCGAGTCTGAGCTCTGCGTGTTGGATGGGGTAGGTAGCTATCCCAGGCAGCTATTAGGATGCTGGGCTCCCACACCAGGCTAGGACCAGGCAGTAGTGAAGCTGGGCTTCAGCTTCTAACACCTGGACGTCATCACACCCCACCCAGAGAAGCTGGGAGACTGGCCACAGCATTTTTTTTTTTTTTGAAATTGTGCGAGTGTTGGTAAAGGAGTCTGGCTTGCAGCATTGTGTACTCTTTAAAGTACTATTTTTGACTACATCATGAAGCACCACGGGCACCAGCTGATTTCTCTATGCTTATTTTGAACTGAGTAAGAATATCCAAGGTCCAGAAGTCAGCTATGGTTCTACAGCTCACCCCAGAAACACATACTGCCATGAAGTCTTTCTAGCAACCTGGCTCAGGCTCATAGGTTTTCAAGTTTGTTTCTTAACACTAGGCCTTCACAGGGAAATAGTCTACATAACTATGGTGCTCTGGTCACTGTATTTTGCATTCTCACTTTGGGGAAGGAAAAATATTTTCATTTTGAAAATGAATTTGCATCAGAATGCTTTTATTAACATGCCCATTAACTAGCTAAATGTTTTATACACCTCAGGCATATGCATATCACATGGAGGGGAATAGGGCATGGTAGTCTCCTTCCCTCCCCTGCTTCAAAAGTGCTATTTTGAGAAATACATCCTTTGTGATTAAAAATAAATACATGTTACACGTGTGAGTTCAGTTCCTGATAGGGGACTAACAGTGTCCAGTGACCAGGAAAATGCACACGTGAAGTTTGCACATTACATCACCACAGCCGCATAGTAAATAGCAGTGTTGAGCTGCACACACGCTGAAACGTGGAATCAGGAAGCTGGGAAGCTGCTTGCCTAATTTGAATAGGCTGGCTTTTATATAAACGTGAAATGCATACCTACAAAATACCTAGCCGACATTTTGCTCCTGAATTTCATTACTATACTCACTTCAAAGATAATGTCTCAGGAAAATAAACAATAAGAGAATGTCCAGAATTTGAACTGGGGCAGAAAAGAAGCTGGTTCTAGAAAAATTATGCTCTTTGGACCTGGGTGACAGAATCCATGCACTATCAACATTTGAATTTCCAAACTTACTATGTGAAATATCCAAACGTACAGAAGGACACTTTTCTTTATTCCCAGGAAGCAATTGGCAGGCAGTATTCAACAAAGGTGCAACTGACAATGAGCCCAGTATCCCTTCAGCCTCAACTGTCCCTCTCATACAGAGTGCAAAGGCTTCGAAGACTTGGCTTTCTTTAACAGGTGTCAGGTACTGACGCTGTAGTTCAGAATCTGCTGGTGTAGACAGTATCTGGTGCTGGAATAGCAGCGATTGAATAGGAAGGGGTAGGCATGCAAGTGTCACTGTGTATTGGGGTGCCCCGCTGTGAGGCTAAGAGCACAAGTTTCAAAATTAAGATGATATCATACCCAAGCAGACTATAAGGGCATCACCGATAAGCACAGCTACACCCAGGCAGGCAGGCAGCTCACAGCCTGGCCCTAAGGTTGCAGTCCTTGGGCTATAGCTAAGTGTATCACTGACTTTTCCATCGTCAATAGTTTTCATATGAAAAGGCAGGGACAGGACTGAAGCACAGGGTCACTGCCACAGGCAGGCCTTTCTTTGTTTGTCTTTAAGATAAAGGACCTTTCACCTTCAGGAATTTGTTAGAACAATGTCTCTGTCACCTAAGGAAATTTGGCAACATCACAATAATAGATTTAGAGGAAAGTACCCCACCCCAGTTATTATGTGTTTTTTTTTTTTTTTTAAACATAGTGGTTTTTTTTTTGTTTTCTTTCAGGAATGTATGAAGGGTTTCTACTCATTCCAGTTCACTTTTGAAGATACATTTTCAAGGAATGTCAGAAATGTTTACGTTGACAAGATGATCCCACATGAAAATATCTTTCACTCTGACCCTAGACACAAGAGATTTTTCCCTCTGAATTCTTTAATTTTTAATTCTACAGGCACAATCAATGGACTAATGGCATTCGCATTTTGTGCTCTGAGTCTGGAGTTAAGTGGGTGTACTTCTCCTTCCTTTAGTCTTGTGTGCTTTGGAGCTTGTTTTGGGGGAACAGAGCCTTGTCAAGCACAGCTGTCCCCAGTATGAGAGTCGTCAGTAGATGGAAGTAGCTCAGCTCCTCAGGGTTCTCACTGGATAAACACTGAAGATAACTGAGATGCAGTATTCCTTTTCCATCCCACTCTCCTAGGGCGAGGAAAGCAACAGCAACACATGCAGGAGGGAGCAGGTTTTGAAAATAAGGGTTATTTCAGAGTCAAAGACAACTGTGTAGATTGGGAATCAAGAGGGGAGAAATGGTTCTGAAAAAATATTACCCTTCATTCAGCCTTCTGTAGTTCCTATCATCAATTCCTACCAACTTGCAAAAGGAGGTGGCCCATCTCTACAAAGGTCAGAGTGCACTGGTGTGAATAAGGGCAATAGTTGCTTTCCATACCCACCGTTTCCATGTGGTTATTGGATTGGAGTGATTAGAATGGTTATTACCTTACATCATCAACCCACTATACATGCACGTACAGCATTTTATTGTTTATTTCTAATATCAGGGTATGGATTTTCATATTTGCTCTTAAAACCCACATGTGGAACACCACAATACTCTGGTCCCATGATTATCAGCCAATGGACCTTACATTATCGGATATCCAAGGGCTAGAATTGCACCACCTACAGCACGGAGCTCCGCTGTCAATTCAGATGCAATGCATAGTCAACCACAATTTGTGGACAGAATCCAAAGCCAATTCAGGTATTTTGCCAGTTTCTGAGAAAGAGTAAGAAAGGAGGAAAAAGAGCTGGTACAGTGGATGCCACTGACACATCCTTCATGCACTTTCTGTGATCAGGGTAAATAGGGAGAATCATATCTTTAGGCTCCTGCTCCTACTATGCCTCGAGCCACTGGGTGTAGGGTAGGTCCCACAGCATCACTGCAGAAATGCTTGCTGTGATATCCAATCTATGGAAAGACACCTGGCCAACTTAGGTCATGTTTGTCATAGTTTTTCAATATCTGCATATCTGGTGATGAGACAACTCAGGATGCCCTTACTGTCTAGGCCTGGATTGAAAGAAAAAAGAAAAACAGAAAGAAAAAGAAAAAGAATGAGGCAGTGATCTGTATACACGGACAGAAACACATCACAGCTGTGAATGGTGACTGAACAGGCAAAAGCCATTCCTGCGTGCTGCATCTTCCCCTGTATGAGAAATGTAAGAAAATAATCACCTAGAAGAAACAGATGACTAGCTCCTCAATGAGATATGCCAGCATAGAAGTCAATGCCTTATTTGACTCCTTGCTAATCCTGTTAGGCTTTTTCATGTTAAAAATGGGGGGGGGGGCACTACATCTTTCACTCAGCTCTTATCGGACAACCAGGCAAGCTACACAAAGTTTGGAAGGACCTATGCAGTCGTCGTGGCAGAAGGCCCCACAGCCTTTGCACACAATCATGGCTTTGAGCCGGCAAGAGCATTTCAGCTCTAACTCGTCAGTGCTGCTACTGTCTGCAAAGTTCTGAACTGGCACCTGCGTGTTCGGACCTGCCAGGCCTGCGGTGGTGGCAGGGCTGGCGCCACTTCCCAAAATCCCAATGGACTTTTCGATGGCAGATGCTGCCCTTTTGAAACTTGTGCTCCCGAAGTGTATGGTCGGGTAACTTCCACAGAGCGCTTGTTGCTGGGGCACTGGGAGTTTTTGAGCCGCTAACTGGGTGAAAGGCTTTTGAGGCTCAGAGAGCAAGTAGGAAGAAAAATCTGCATTTTTCAATGCAAACGCCTTCAGCTGCTCTTTCACTTCATTCTGGTCATAGGAAACCTGTTTCATGCCCAGTTCACAGCTGCTGCTTAAACCTTCCTCAAAAGAAAGAGGTTCTGATTTGATATTGCTACATATGCCAGTGGACTGGGGCCAACTAAGTCGCTTACTGGTTTCCATGGTAACTGGTGGTTGCTTTTGATCGGATGGGACTTCTACAGTAGGGAGAGGTGGAGGTAGTGGAGGGGGTGGAGGGGGTGGTGGGGGCAAGGCCAAGGGTGGAGGGGGTGGTGGGGGAGGGGGTGGTGGGAGTGGCAGTGGAGGATGGACCACTGCTTTGCTTGGCATTGTGTGTGTGGTGCCTCCCCCGTCCTCGCCTTCCTTTATGGGCATGTTGGGGGACAACATATTGGCTAGTCTTAGCTGGTGAGGTGCTGAAGGAAGATTAACATCTCCCAATGCCTTTTGTTCAAGATGCCTATTGAAGGCAAATGCATTGCAGCCCACTGGGGTCTTGGGAGAGGTCTGTAACAGAGCAGCAGTGGGAAGGGGTACCCTGGCAGCCATGGGCATTTGGTAGAACTGCTGTCTGTGTGAGGTACTAGTGTCAGCGTGGAAGCCATCGTTTTTGTTCACATGGAACAGGCTCGGCTGGAAGCTACATGCAGGCAACAGCCGTTTTTGTTGTTTGACCTCAGGGCTGGGCATGATCCTGTTGGCCATGGAGGACTTGCTAAGCCGTTCTTGCTTAAATGGCTGGCTGTGTCCTAGCTGACTCACGCCTGGACTGATGACGCAGGGTACCGCTTTGACATCTGGCTCCATCGCCATCTTCCCTGGCTCACATTTAACTTGAGCGTGCTCTCCCACAGTCCTGGCTGCTCTCTTTTTGGGATGGTTCTCTCGCTTTCTCATTTGGAGTGGTGCTAGAGTTCCTGCCAAATAGCCTTTACCGTCTGGATTCGGGGAGCTGGACGGCATTTCCACCAGGCTTCTCTCCAGCCCTGTCTTACCCACTGAGGTAGTTGGAAGGGGCAGAGGGAGCCTGTTGATTTCCAGTTTGGCTCCCAGCCTTGGCTGCGGTAACACCTTTTCCAGAGGCAGGTTGCCCTGCAGCAACTGTGTCACCAGTGGGTTATTAGCTTCCACGGAAGACAGGCGGCAGCTTGAGCTGCCTGCACTTGGAAGTCTTTTCAGGGTGTCTGTAGCCAAGGAAATAGCCTCTTCCGCGGGGCTCGTGGCGGAAGGCTTCGTGGCCTGTGTCTGTTGTCCACTAACACTGTTTGTCACCTCTGGGGCTGGAGGAGGACGCTCAGGGCCAGGGAAATCCTCCGTGTCCATTCTAAAACCCTTGTCTACTTCACGGGGTTCGGGCTTCACAGGAAGACTAACATTCGTGATGAGACTCCGAGGGTGGAGGTCTGGCGCATGTGCGTAGTTGGCATGCTCTGTTTTGACAGCCTTCAGCCCACTCGGCTCGGGATAATCTTTCTGTTTACTTGAACCCGAGTGACTAACCACAGGCTGTCCCGCGTTTCTCATTGGCTCTTCGCTCCAGCAAATCCGGTTTCCTGGGTTATACTGATTGCTACAGGTTGTGTCTGCTTCACTCTTGAAAGCACTTGAGTTTCGTGCCTGCTCAGCAAAGCCATGGCTAGGTGCCGCCACTTCATTTAGTTTATCTGGAAGAGCAAGGGGCAATTCTCGATGACTGGTGCTAGAGGCCTGAAGTGTCTTACAGTCCTGCTTAGCTGTAGAAGTAGCAATGAAAACGGAACCATGGTCAACACCTTCACTTGTGACCTGCTCGGGTCTACTAATGACTGACACCTGAGGACATGCCACAGGCTGTATGGATATGTCTGTCCTCACTGGCCTACTCTGGGGATCCAAGCTTGCTTCTGCATTTCCAATGGAGACAGTCAGAGACAAATTGGAGGTCAGTGTCGTGCTGTGGTCCACAATGACTTTACATGGAATCGATCTGTTTATGGTTGCTGGGGCAAAGCCCCCTGGTGGCTGCTGAGGTTTTCCAGAATTGTCTGTCCTGTTTCGAGGCCCTGAATTTTTGTCCAAGCTTTCTCCGCTTAGTTTGGGAGGACTATCGTAAGAGTTTATAGTGAGCATGTTTCCCGAAAACATTGCGATGGGTGGGCGTGAAACCAGTGGATCAGTGACAGCCACTGAGTCGCCACAGCTGAGAGCTGCTCTCATGGTGGCACTAATGGACACCGTGGCCTGTTCTTCACTCCCAGACATGGCTATCTTCTCAGAAGCAAATCTGTTACTAATCCCCGTGGGGGGAATCAAGACAGAGCTAGTGCAGAGATGGTTTGGCAAATTACTTGCAACAGTGGGAGCTGGCACAGATGTGTACTGACTGGACACTAAGTTAGCAGCCTTGCTGCTGGGTACAAGCAGGGTCTTACCATCCATGGAGTTAGACCGTCCAGTACCTTCTGGAGCAGCTGGGATAGGAGTCCTGTCGATACATTTTGGTACAAGGGCTATGCATGGAGTGTCAGATCCCTGGATGGATTTCAACATGCTTATATTACAAGCAGAAATCGTACTGTTTGCACTGTCAACAGACATGAGGACAGAAGATTTGTCAACAGGACTCACAAAGGGATGCTCTTTAATTGCTCCCGACACAGCAGTGCTGCAGACAGACATAGGGATGGGGTTGATGGGATTTTTATTAAGAAGCATGGGTACACTGCTATTTTCAGAAGAGGTAGATGAGACAATTTTCTCAGTTAAGTGTGACACAGGTATGTTGTCATCAGAACTATGCACAGACAAGTCAGTGGCAGTTTCTGGAATGTGAGGCGGGTTCAGAGGCTGCTGTAATACAGTGGTGGTCTCCCGGAGGTGTGTGGGCTTGTTGCTAGGAGATCTGCAGTTTGGATTGATGATGATGACACCAGTGGAACCTTCCATTTTTGTTTCAGGGGTAGAAGAGGCTTCCATATTGAGAGATTCTTCCTTGGAGCTGAGAGTGGGCAACCGGGTCTCCTTGGAGGTCTGGAAGAGGTGGACTCGGGCCTGATGCTTTGCAAAGAGCTTAGCTTTGGTCTGCTCCTTGATGTGGGCCAGGGTTCTTGCCTTCCCACCCTCTCCTGGGCTTCCCATGGCTCCTGAGACAATGCTTGCTGCAGCTGCAACTGCAGCAGCTGCAGCAGCCTCACGCTGGGCACGAGCTTGTTGGGCACGGGCCTTGATGTCTGCAAGGGTCCTGGCTCCTGTGTTCCTACCACTGCTGACTGACGGGCTAGTGGATGCTCGGGACTCTGCTTTGGAGACTGGCTGGCTCTTGATGATAAAAGGTGGCCCAATTTTAGAAAGCTGTATCTGAAAGAAGGAAAAGATGGTTAGTATTAGTATGCAACCAATGAGGATGACTGTGGGGTATGGTAACCCATTGGGAGGATGAGGACCATGGATGTAGCTCAGTTGGTAGAGTGCTTGTCTAGCATGTCCGAAGTCCTGGGTTATATCACTGTAGCCCTAGCACTCAGGACAGAGAGGCAGGTTATTCTCTGTGATCTTGGAGCCAGCCTGGTCTACATAACTAGTTCCAGGCTATACAGTGAGATCAGATCTCATCCTAGGCTATGTATTGAGCTCAAAGCAGGCCTGGCCTCCAGGAGAACCTCAGTCTTAAAAAAGGTAGTTAGTGGGTAGGGGTGAGCTGCATTCAGTCATAATGTGGACTGAAAGATATCTCAATGTCTGAATGAATCTTTAGGATATAAAGAAACAATAAATGCAGTATGAATGTGACAGTGAAGTTTTCATTTATGAAGACATCAGCCAGTGATTTCATTTAGTAGGACCTGAATCATCTTAAAGTCAGGTATAAATAGAACAAATATTATGCTTCTTGGCATAAGATTAGATCGTACATGGTGAAGCACACTTATGATCAGGAGGACTGTGAGAGTCTGAGGCTAGCCTATGCTACATAGTGAGTTCCCAGTCACCCTGGGCAACATAGAGAGACCCTGTCTCAAAAATAGACAGATGATAGGTAGACAGACAGATCGATGTACAGATAGATGATAGATGGATGACAGAGATAGATGGATAGATGACAGGTAGATAAATGACAGATTAATAGATAATAAATTATAGATACATAGATGACATAGATGATATAGATGATAGATAGATAGATAGATAGATAGATAGATAGATAGATAGATAGACAGACAGGGCAAAAAGACTTAGAGATACTTACCTTTAAAATTATCTTCCTTGCTAGAGAAAAACAAACCATCTAAGCTTTTTTCTCCTAGTTTAATCTCCCTTCATTTAGTTCAAAGAAAATAGTTCTGGCCAAGAAGCCTGAAGACCACAGCTCTCTCACCCTGGCTTTTCGTAAAGGTGACCATCCTCTGGAAGGTCACTGTGTGCCTCACTGGCTCCAGGATCGGAGGGTGGTATGGTTTTGATGGACCAGTTGGCTTGCTGCCTAACATGTGCAATAAGCATACTATGGACATTTATAAATGAGTTCAGTTATTTCTGGTCAGTGGCTTTCTGTAGATAGAGGATGCGGTACTTGAGGTCTGTACTCTCATGGCATTTTCATAAAAGCAGGAGTGGTTGACTGACTACTTCTGTGTTTCAAAATATGATTTGGGATTTCTTTTAATATTGACCATCTAAAGGTATACTGTACCTGTTGCCCAGTCTACATTGCTTACCTAGTTTTGCTATTTAATAGGCTAAAAAGTCATGAACTCATTTAGGAGACACAAGAGCTAACATGTAGCCTCCTATGGTAAGGCTGTGATGACCTAATCACTAAGAAAAATTTCAGACTTACAGTCTGGGGACTGGAAGAGCTCTGGTTGTTGTCTTCACTTCCAATGGCCGTTATCTGCCCAGGGATTAGACAGTGACAGGGAGTCTGTGAACTCCTAACTCTGCTGTTCACAGGAATCTGCTCTGTGTCTTTCCCTTTCCCAGTTCGAACAAGTTTGTCCTAGGAAACTTTTATCTTTCTCCCAAACATATAAGGATATTGGCATTATAACTTTCTGACAGGTACAGGATCTTCCCCCCTGGGGTGCATTTCTGGACCTCTAGTAGATCATCCCTTCTTTCTAAGCAACCCCTTTTCTTATGTACAAACTGCTTATAAACCATGTTCTCCAATCCATGGCCAAGAATCACCTATTTGCCAGAGGGATTACATTTTTCAGTTTTACGTTTCCCTTAGTCTAAATAATTAAACATGTTAAAATTCTACCTAAATCTGCTTTATCAAGAGATCACATTCAAATACTAAGTGAATAGTTTGTCTTTCTGTAGATATATATCATCTATCATGTATCTATCATATACCTGCCTAATCCATTAATATATATTTAAATAAAGCATGTAACATTTAGAAAATCAGCCTTTGATTAGAAAAATAACATTGGGTATATCTAAAAAAAATAGTTCCTCAAAAACGTATATTTATGTTTTTCTTTCTGTGGTTTAGAAATTAAATAGCAGAGTGATTTATTAAGTGGTGTTTACAGTAGCCATTTTAATGTTTAGAATCTTATTTAATAGACATGGCTTTCTTAAGTAAAATAACTACAACCACACTCTTAAAACTCAGGCTTGTAAAGATCCTGAATCACCTATAAGGTGGGGTGTAGCAGAACAAACTAAGAGGCTGGTACTTGTTAAAAGCTTAAGATGTTCTTGATTCTACAGTTCCCTGTGATGAGGACATTATCCACTGTGTACACATAAATTGGCATAGGCAAAAGCCACAAATAAATATGGCAAAGTATAGCAAAATATGCTACTAGAGATTTATTTTGAATGAACTTTAATTTTCATTTTCCTTACCCACCTACAACGTGTTTAACCTATGTATTTTCTTAAGAGACAAACTGATCCAGGATAAAATAAAAGCATTCAAACAGGGTTATCTGTCCAAAAAGATTTATAATTTGGTGACATCTGAGACCTCTTTAATATCTTGGAAACTAAATTTTGGATTTCTTGGTGTATCTACTGCATTCTCTCTCAGTTAATAAAGAAACTTTATTAATTTGCATAGGAAATATTCAAAAGTGGCCCAAAAGACATGTCCCTTATCCTTGGCAGTGGTGGTTGGTTGTCCAGTGTTTGTTGGATCTTCATCTCTCAGTCCTGCATTGGCCTCTGACCACTTTCCCCAAACCCGTGGAACTGTAACATACCTTTCACACTTTCCCAAGTTTCTCATCTGTATCTTAAAATCCTCAAAAGTCCTGCTCTCTCCATGGTGTGTAGGGTTCCCTAGGCCCTGCTGTTCTCCCCAGTGCTCTTAAAACCTGCTGCCAAAACATATGGGTGGTTTAGGTCTTCTTGCATTGGCTCAATGTATAGTTTATGATTTTAAAAAATGTATGTGTATGTATATGTATGTGAGCCACATTGTGCTTGCAAGTACCATGGAGGACAGAAGGCATTGTATCCCCAGGGACTGGAGTTATAGGTGCTGTTGAGCTACCTGACATGGATGCTGGAACTGAACATGGGTCCTCTGCAAGAGCTGCAAGTGTTCTTAGCCACCAATCCATCTCTGAAGGCTCCTCTATGCAGTTTTTTTAAAAGATAATGTAATGATAGAGTTGGTATGAATAGATTAGTTTATAATTTGCTATATGAAGCCTAAAAAGAGAAATATCTAATTAATTTCTGAAAATTAAGTTTCTAAAGAGGAGACCATATTTCTAGAATAGTCTATTTTAAAATACCATACCTTAAGAGGGGGCACCCTAGGCTCCTCTCGTGGAGGCTGCTCTTTCTCAGGTGAACTGCAGGATGCTAGGCTTCGGGCTGACTGGTCCTCTTCTATCCTGGGTCTTTTCTCTTTACAAATTCCAAAACTATGCTCCACAGTTTTCCTCTTTGATATCTCTGATTCTCTACTTTCAGTTCTTATCCCATCGGGTGACTTGGAGGGCTCTGATGTTTTGGAATTATGTGAGGTCTCCAGTCTATTCAGTATACTGGTCTGCTTATGTATTTTGTTTCTTGAGCCTTCTAAAAACGGAGCCTTATCTACTGAAGGGACATACTGCTTTTCCTGGAGTTTAGCTGGTGGAATCTCATTTCCCTCAGTCTCTGTGTCCTCAGAAAAGACAGGGACTTCTAATGGTGAGGACACCCCTTTCTTTTCCGTTCTTTGCAGGACACTGTGGTTTTTAACCTTCATCATTTCTGTAGAGGGAAGTTCCGGGACAGAAGGCGGGTAGAGCTTCTCCATTTCAATGTGAGAGTGACAAGGTTCTTGACTCAGAGTCTGGCTGTGCAATTCTTCAGGTGGGAGTGCTTCAGGCACAATGGAAGAACTCATGCTGATGGGTTCTGGGATGCTGGACAAAGGCGTAGGGTGGGAGATAAGGTTCTCTCCCAGGGGCTTGGTGGGGACAGAAGATTCATCTTTCTGTGGAGAAAGAGCTTCTTCAGAAGCTGAAGGTGACTTTCTCTGTTGATGCATCATTCTTTCATTCATGGAAGAGTTAGAAATTGGAGAAGTCTCTGCAGGGACAGGCAAGTTGGATACAAAAGGCGTCTCAGAGGTGAGAAGCATGGAAGACACTGAGGAAGTTTCTGATGTCAGTGGTAAATCAGACATTGGAGATGCTTCTGATGTCAGAGGTAAGTTGGACACTGGTGATGCCTCGGATGTCAGAGGTAAGTTGGACATTAGAGACGCTTCTGAGATTTCGGGTGAGGTGGCTAGTGGAGAGACTTCTGACATCGAAGACACATGAAGGCTTTCATCAGCAGGGTTTCTCTGGCTGTACTTATCTGTATTCTCAGAGCTAGACACCTCAGAACAGAATGTTGTTTCCAGAGAGGCTGGGGTGCATGACTCTTCGGACGTGGATTGTGTTTCCCCACCAGGGGATGGAAGGCTGGCACACACTCCCTCTGGGCTCTCAGAGGAGAAGGAAGTCTCAGAGACACAAGCATTTTCCGAGAGCTGTTCTTCAGGGTCACTCTGTAGCTCCATGTCTACAGCGATCCCCTCATTTGGAAATTGGCTCTCCAGAGATGACTCTGCTCTCAGGGTTATAGTGCTGGTCACTATAGTGGTTCCTTGTTCCTTCTGTTCTGCATCAAGGATATGAGTGACAGATGAAGTGCAAGGAACAAGAGAGTCACAGATTTCTAGTTGGTCAATAACAACTGACATTTCTTCCTGGGGACAGTCCAATTTTTCATCTATCTTCACTTCAATATGAGGTAAAGTTTCTAAAATATCATTCATTACAACACAGGACTCCAAGCTATCTTCAGGGACTGCTAACTGAGGCTCTTCACAAGAGGTGGCTGGACTTTCAGACTCCTCAGAAAACTCTGGAATGGTCTTATGATTTTCATCTTGGCATTCACAGATACTCGTCTCTACCTCTTCTGCCACTTCCTCCTGAATCACAGATTCCTCCGGGATAAAGATGTCTTCTGTTTCCGATTCTGTCATTACATCCTTCACTGGAACCTCTAACATGGGGCATATGGTAGTGCAGAAGTCAGGCTCTGAGCAAGCGGAACTTTTCATGATTTTTGGTTGCTGTTCTTCTAACGCTGTCTGTGCAGAAGCACCTGGAATGCCAGAGTTCCCATGTGAGGAACACCCTGCAGCTCCATCATGGTTTGGTCCAGAAGTGAGCTTTATGGATTCTTCTCTGGACATGCCCAATCTGAGCAGAAATTAGAGACATCGTTACACAGTCATAAAGCAAAAGGCTCAGATTGGATCTCTTACAAGTTCAGTATTCAATAAAAGTAAATGTATTGACTTGATCAGAAAACCACTAAGTCACATGATTAATTTATGTTAAATAGTTCCTGACATAGCCTTAGTGCTGCCCTTACACCTAAAAGAAGCTTCAGCTAATTAAGAAAGGGAATATTTATTTTACAAGCAAAGAGTTATAAATCTTACCAAGTATTAGTAAAGGGAATTTGAATGTTATAAATAACAATGAATCAGAAAATATGGCCAGAGAATCAAAGAATAAATAAAATCCTATTTTTTGAAGTCATAAAGTAAAAAGATGTCTTTATAATATGAAAATTATAAAGTCTTTAAAGTATGCAATGGAAATAATTAATATGAATGGATATTTAATGAAATATATCAAATTTTAAAACTGAAATGACTTCTAAAGATTAGATATCTTAAAAACAATCTAAGAAATGCTACTCAATAGGCCATGTTTGGTTGATCTCCATGGGAGGCCTGCCCATGGAAGGAGGGGAAACAGCACTCAGGTTATAAAAAATAAAGTAAAAAAAAGAAATGCTATCCAATTTTTATCTTGGCATCTAATTGTCTAATTAAATATGAAGAATAATAAAAGAACTTGGAATTATTCAAGTTATTCTGCCAGATGACGCTTGTGTCAATCAAATGTGTGTGCATGCCTTATTATGAAGATATTCCATACAGGACAGCAGAGAAAAATTCCGAGATAATCTATCCCAACGTTAGGTACCCAAGCAAGGATAAGTGTAATTATAGTGAAGTTTGCAGTGAGTCACTGTTTTCTTCATTTTAAGTTGCAGCATCAGCAGCAGATGGTAGAGAAATGCATTATAAATGAAGCCAAATTGGGGTGCAGGCAATGAAAGGTTTGGATAGCAATATTCTTAGAAAAACTTAGAGCAATAAAAAGACAAATGGTGTCAGTCAATTGAAAAGGGTCTGGTGCTACGGCAAATCTCTCATACAGTGGGGTACCTAGGTAATGTAGAAATACTGAAATGAAAGAGGAAGTTATTGTCATGTGTCAGTTCTCCAATATGAAATTAAGATAGTAAAGAGCAAAGAGCAAGCTAAGTGATGTCATGGAGTGAAAAAACCAACCTACTCACGGTCTACAGCAGTGGTTCTCAAGCTTCCTAATGCCATGACCCTTTAATACAGTTCTTTATGTTGTGGTGACCTCAAACATAAAATTAGTCTCATTGCTACTGTATAACTGTAACTTTGCTACTGTTATAAATAGTAATGTAAATACCTAACATGCAGGATATCTGATATGGAACCCCTATGAAAGCATCATGACCCACAGGTTGAGAACCACTGGTCTATAGAAAGAAAAAGCTCCAGACTATAAACTTGTATTTCAGAGCATGATAAATATGGTGGGAAGTTGTTACTCATGGTATGGTAGCTGTCATCTTCTGCCTCTTCATCAAATGTTCTTGGGAATCTGGGAAGTATCCAAATTTCTTGGGGAAAATGCGCATGCTTGTGAAATTTTATGAGAATTATTTATAGAATTAAGGTTTTGAGCAACTTATTGAACTTCATTATATAAACTATAATATTACTTAGCTTCACTTTCCCTGATATATAACCTTTTATAATAACATCAATGTAGATGCACCTATGGGTGGGCTTCTTGTCCTTCATGGTTCTTAATGCTGCCAGGCTTTAGTATGACCTAGTTTCTTACAATGTTAATTTCTGGGTTCAACTCCTAGAGATGCTACATCAGTATATTTATTTCAAGTGGGTCTTGAAATCTGTGTGTATGTTTAAATTTTCCATTGAGGATTCCTTTGATGTACCTGGCTTAAGTAATACTGTTAATGACAATACATGAAGACATATTATTAGCCTGCCCCATTTTTGAGTTTTGAGAAAATATATTATCTCTATTTAGTTTTGCATGTGTGTATGTGAATGTAAGGACCCTGCTAGAGCAATCAAAGAAAGAGTCCTCATCATACTACTAATGAGGACAATTCATCAAGGGTAGCCCATGCTGAATAAGAAGCCTTTTGTGTATATGTGAGTGTGTATACGTGTGTTATATTGCATGTGTGTGCAGCTACATATGTGTGCATGTGCACATTGGTCACAGCTCACACATTGGTCAAGCTCCATTGTTATTCCTCAGACATGGCTTTATAATATTTAGTTATTTATCTATATATTTATTTAATTATATGTGTTTATGTATCTACATGAGTGTATGTGTATATACAGGTGAATGTATAGAAGCCATAAAAGGGCATCTGATCTCTTGGAGCTGGAGTTACAGGTATTTTCAGGATGGCAAGTTTGTCATGTGGGTATTAGGAGCCTCATGATTATACAGCAAGTGCTCTTAAATGCTGAGCCATCTATTTGCCTCCCACCGTTTGTGTGTGTGTGTGTGTGTGTGTGTGTGTGTGTGTGTGTGTGTGTGTATGTGTGTGTAAGCGTATGCATGCAACTTGGCCTTTGATACAGGTTCTGTCACTGACCTTTGAGCTGATGAAACAGGTAAGGTCGGCTGACCAACAACCCCACCTTCCAAGAGCTGAGGTTGTAAATGTGCCTTCACACACACCTTTCACATTGGTTCTGGAGCTTGACTGAGCCCCTCCTGCTTGCCCAGGAAGCACTTTACGGACTAGGCTTTGCACATACAAAGCACCTTTAGCAGGAATTCCTTATGCAGAAAATCTCAAGTGAGATTCCTGGGGTTATTTTACTCACTGACAGGAGAAATTTGTGAAACGAAACTAAATGGTACAGAAGACATGACCTGAAACCATCTTTGTGTCTTTCATACAAGCATTAGTCAGAACAAGTTCTTCTACAAAGACCTGGAGCTACAATCAATAGCATTTGGATCTCCTTTCCTAGAAATCTGATTATCTGAGACTTAGATTCTTGCCAAACCATGTCTCTCTGCTCAACAGTATGCAGAGGGAAACTGCTTTCAGGTTAATTCAGTGACTACCATATATCCATGTGGTTACTATTATTTACTTTTTTAAAGAAGCATGGCCAGGGAGATGGCTCAGCAGATAAACATCCTAGCCATACAAGCATAGTGGCCAAAGATGGATCTTCAGAAACCATGCAAAAAGCTGGACAGAATGGGGAACGCCTGCCATCCCAGCACTCCTCCAGTGAGGTGGGAGGCAGAGACAGAAGCTCAACTGAAGGCTCCAGGGCAGGCTAGTGCCTGGAGTTCAAAATGCAGTGGCTGAGACCCTGAAGCGACAAGGTGGAAAGGAAAAACTGACTCCCTCCAGTTGTTCTCTGACTTCTACAAGGTGCTGTGCATGATGTTTCTGCACGCACACACACACACACACACACACACACACACACACACACACACACACAGTATTAAAAAAGTAAATCAACTCAAATGCATATTCAAAATACTCAATAAACCCAGGCTACACAGATAAAGTGGAACATAATACCTCAGCTTCTCTCCAACACACACTTACTACAATGGACACATGAAGTCAATATTTATAAGGAACAAGTATGAGAACTAAACGTGTCTAAAATTCCTTGTCTTTGCAATACTCATTAATGAATATATGTGGATAAAAACTAAGAGAATTTGATCAAAACCCACTTAAGAAAATCACAATTGACTTCTTTAGGATTCCACGTGTAATTTTTGGTCTAAGATGAATTTTCATGAACATGTTATAAACCTTGAAAACCCATTTTTAAAATTTAAGTGCTGATATGCCACTATAATTTTACCTGCAATTTCGTACACTGGGGGACCATTGCCTTTTATCACAGGTTTATTAAGTTTTACAGCATATGAGGGTGCCATGTGAAGCAGAGAATTACATTTTCATTTCCTTCTAAAAGAAATGAGAGAAAAGCTCTAGTACTTACCTTTCTCCATAAAACCTCTCAAAGAATTTTTCTTTCCAAGGTTCTGTTTTCTTTTCCTTCTCAATTTCTTGCCTTATTCGTAATTGCATTTCTGGGGTAAACTCTCCTAGAAAGAAATTGGCAATAAATTGAATTAAAATGGCCATGTCCTCTGCCAATTCAAAAAAGACCACATGTCATTCATTTGAGTAAACTTCACTGAATGTTAAAGGTAAGACGTGCAATGATCGCATTTCTACTATTTCCCCTTTTATGAACATTGCTCAAATGGTCATTTCACGTTAGACCAACTCTAAAACATTTGGTGACGGTACTACATGCTATGGGCTGTAAATGAAACTGCATATCCATTGTCCTGGAGGAAATCATCGTGATGGAAGCAGAAGGCACATAATGGACTATGAAATATTGTCAAAAGCCCTGTACAGGCCATAAGAATAATATATGCATTGAAAGTAGAGAGAGGGCAGCACTTAATTTTTCCTAAGTCAATTAAAGAGGATTACATTTAGGAGTTGATTTTTGAGTTCACTTTTAAAGGATGATCAGGCTTATGTAAGTGATTAGATCACAAGGCACGGAGACATGAATATACATATTTATGTCCTTTTGAGTGGCCAATTCTGAGCAGAACATCGGATGAAATTAAATAAGAAAGGAAGGCTGGAGTCAATTACCCAATGCACACTCTAAAGAGAGATCAGTATTTCCTTCAGGAGACAGGAGCTCCTGATGGCATCCCATGATGGCAGAGCAGAGCCAGGTAAATAGTCTGGAAAGAAAGTGACAAGATGGTGGAGAAATCGTAGGACTCCTGCCTGAACAGCATGGAGGGGAAGATGCACGTTACACGTAGGCCAGCAACTGGGGATGCCAACAGGCATCTGATTAAAAGTAGAGTTGCAGATACTTTCCATTCTAGAGTACCCAAGTGTGAGGGTCAGGGGACAGTTCAGAGAGAGCAGAAGGAAGAAGAGAAAAGCAAGGGGAAGTCCTAGGTTTAGTACAGAGTATTTGGGCTGGGACTTAGAGTGTGAGACACAAGCAAGTGAGATCTACAAACACTGGAAAAAGACCAGGGGTGAGGAGCGAGGACCCATCAGAACTGGAAGCTTATAGACAGTAGCATGAACCTAGGAGGTAACTAAGGCTGCTTGGAGCAACTGTACTGTTCAAAAGAAAGTGTTATTTTAGAGATGTCATCATTTACTATGAAAAAGGAGTAAGCTTAAGGAAGCTGTGAAAGGGTGTGAAAATACAGGCCCAGGGAAGAATTTAAAATATACTATGAATGTCTAAAGTTTGCTGTTTGATATGAAATACGGTAAAAGGCGCAAATAAACTAGAATAAAATGCAGTGTGAGGAAAGGAAGTGACGTGTGAGGACTGAAAGGAAAGTGTGAACTCTAGGGATCAGAATTCGCTAAGAGGAGTTCAGGTATCCAAGTAGCACCAGCAAGTGGAGCAAAGGGCATACAGTGCTGCACTTTGGAAAGACATAAGATTTTCTTAGTCTTTCCAAAACCCTGGATTGAGTTTAAAGAAAGGAAATGCTGACAGAAGCTTCAGGGAAAAGGAGTGTCAGAGTTTCCCCAGAATCCAGGAGATTTAGAAAATACACTGGATTACACTATGTCATCATTTCAAAGATATTACATATCAACATGCATATGAAATGTCTATGATATACTACACATTCTTCAAAAATGTCACATATTAAAATGCCCACTATTATCAAAGAATTAATGAGCTCCTTTAGAAAAGAGTGGAATTGCACTAAGTGAAAAATGTATCTCAGAGAGGAGTTGGGAAGACTTGGAAGTCAGAGGAAGACACAAAGCTCAGCACAGCATGTGAAGGTGCACTCTTCAGAGTGTGTACTTTACAGAGTGTGTGTACTCTACTGTGTGTGTATTCTACAATGTGTACACTCTACAGTGTGTGTAGTCTACAGAGTGAGTGTGTGTACTCTACTGTGTGTATTTTACATTGGGTGTATTCTATTGTGTGTATTCTACAGTGGGTGTATTCTACTGTGTGTGCACTCTACAGTGTTTGTAGTCTACAGAGTGTGTG
>CABHPP010145338.1:30520-40892 GCA_902168425.1 Peromyscus attwateri
CTCTACTGTGTGTGCACTCTACAGTGTTTGTAGTCTACAGAGTGTGTACTCCACAGTGTGTGTACACTATAGGGTGTGTACTCTACAGAATGTGTGTACTCTACAGTGTGTATATTCTACACAGTTTACTGTACAGAGTGTGCTCTCTAGAAAGTGAGGACTCTGCAGTGTTGGTAGTCTACAGAGTGCGTGTAGACTATAGAGTGTGTGCTGTACAGTGAGGGTATTCCACAGTGTCTGTACTCTACTGAGTATATGCACTCTATAGTTTGTGAATTCTCCTCAGTGTGTGTATTTTATACAGTGTTTTCCACAGAGTATTGTGCTCTACAGTGTGTGTGTGTACTCTAGCAGGGTGTGTGTTCTCTAACAGAGGGTATTACTAATATGTGTACTCTAACAGCATATGTGCACTTTAGCATAGTATATGTGCTCTAGCAGAGCATATACATTCTAACATAGCACATGTGCTCTAACAGTGCTCTAGCAGTGTGTGTGTGCTGTGCTCTAACAGAGCATGTGTACTCTGACATAGTACATGCACTGAAGCAGAGGGAGTATACTCTAATATAGTAAATGTGCTCCAGCATAATAGTACATGAGCACTCAGCATAATATGTGTATTTTAGTAGAGCATGTGCACTCCAGCATAGTACAGGTGCTCTAGCACAACACATGCACCCTAACACAGCACCTACATGCTAACACAGTACACATGTCCTAGCAGAGCATGTGTACCCTAACACAATGCCTACATGCTAACACAGTACATATGTCCTAGCAGAGTATGTGTACCCTAACACAGTACCTACATGCTAACACAGTACATATGTCCTAGCAGAGCATGTGTACCCTAACACAATACCTACATGCTAACACAGTACATATGTCCTAGCAGAGCATGTGTACCCAAACACAATACCTACATGCTAACACAGTACATATGCCCTAGCAGAGCATGTGTACCCTAACACAATACCTACATGCTAACACAGTACATATGTCCTAGCAGAGCATGTGTGTAGTTGGAAGTTTTCCTGGTCCTGCCCAGCTCCTGTGGCCCTGTGGTCCCACAGCTGCTTGGACCCAAACAAACACACAGAGACTATATTATTTTCAAGCTATACGGCCTAATGGCTGAGGCTTCTCGCTAGCTAGCTCTTACATCTTAAATTAACCCATTTCTATAAATCTATACTTTGCCCCATGGCTTGTGGTTTACCAGTACTTTACATCTTGCTTCTCCTGGTGGCGGCTAGCAGCATCTCCTCTGCTCTGTCTTTCTCCTTCCTCCTCTCTAGTTAGAATGTCCAGCCTAACCCTAATCTGCCTCACCATTGGCCAAACAGTTTTATCAACCAATCAGAGCAACACATATTCACAACATACAGAACGACATCACCCATCACATGTGTACCCTAACACAGTACCTACCTGCTAACCCAGTACATATGCCCTAGCAGAGCATGCGTAGCCTAACATAGTATCTTCATACTAACACAGTATGTATACCCTAGCAGAGCATGTGCACCCTAACATAGTATCTTCATGCTAACACAGTACATGTGCCCTAGCCGAGCATGTGCACCCTAACATAGTACCTACATGCTAACACAGTACATATGCCCTTGCAGAACAGGTGCATTCTAACATAGTATCTTCATGCTAACACAGTACATGTGCCCTAGCAGAGCATGTGCACCCTAACATAGTACCTACATGCTAACACAGTACATATGCCCTAGCCGAGCATGTGCACCCTAACATAGTACCTACATGCTAACACAGTACATATGCCCTTGCAGAACAGGTGCATTCTAACATAGTACATATGCTCTAACAATACATGTACATTCTAACATAGAACTGTGTTCTAACACAGTACACACGCTCTAGCCTGTCACATAATAATAGGAAACTGAAATTTACCTTCTGCCAGTCGCTGTTTCCACCCTTGTGCTGCGTATGCAAAGAATTCATTATTCAGAGCTGAAGTACTGAGGCGTAAAATTCCATCACTTCCCATCTAGGAAATAAGCGGACAAAACAACAGTCCATCAGAAACGATTCAAAGTGAAAGCATGCAAAGGGGAAGCAAAAACTGAATAATACTGTGTGTGTGTGCATGTGTGTGTGCGTGTGCGTGTGCGTGTGCGTGTGCATGTGCGCGTGTGCGTGTGTGCGTGTGTATTAAGGTCTGATGTAGGAGGAAAGAAGGAAGGAAAGGAACTCAAAAAAAGGAGACTCCTGGGGCATCAATCGCATGCCCTCTCTTGCTGACTTCCAGCACAGAGACAATTAGTTCTGTCCCTGACTGTAACTGCAGACTGACTGTAGAGGATAAAAAGACGAGGCAGTGCCAAGCAGCTAAGCATAAAGTGACTGGGAATGGAGAAGTCTGAAAGATAAAGGCTGAGGGAACGCATAGGTGGCATGAGGAGTGAAGGGCAAATCTATGCACAGAGTGGAACTGGTGTGGTGTGGAGAACCCGAGGACAGGGTCTTCTTCCACTCTGCCAGCACCCATACGAGGAGCAAGCAAGTAAGTTCATACAGCTGACACAAAAGGATCTGTTAAACTGTGTGCACACATGTGTGTGTAAATGTGTGTGCTGTGTGCACACTGTGGTGTGGGTGTAGAGGTCAGTGGATGCCTGACTGAGTTGTTTCTCTCCTTCCACCTTGTGGATCCTGCCCATCCTGCCAGCCCACAATTACATGTCATATAGCCACATTTTTAGTATTTTTCTGCACTCTATCTTCGTCCATAGAAATAACCATCTTAAAGATTTAATGCAAGGACTCCATGAATATGTCAGAGAAATCAGCATTCAGGAGTAAAGAGGAATATGGATTCTGAAAACACATACTGTCTGTCCAAGACTGGATCGTGAAAACTCAAACTGAGAAAAGGCAGATATCGGGAACATGAGAGTGCTACTGACTAACTTGAGGGCACCCCCATCTAAGAAGAAACTGGCAGCCACTAAAGTAGTCAATGTACCAGACATAAGACTTCATTCATTCATTGTTTTCTCTCCATTTTTACCATTATTTAACAGATACTTCTTAGATCACCAGTATAAGCTTACATACCTGGCTCTTCTGTGGATGCTAGCGATGAAGAAAAGTCCCTCTCCTTAAGTTCTTAATCTATTCCACATGGAGCAAATGACTGTTTCTTCTATAGCCTTTCCATTCATCTAGTTCTGTGTGGTTGGGGTGATTAATATTGACTGCTGCAAAATCTAGAATCATCTCGGACACAGACCTCTGGGCAAGCCTGTGAAGGAGTTTCTAGATTGGGCTAATTAATACGAGAAGACCCGCTCTAACTGCGCGTGACACCACTCCCGTAGGTTGGGAGCTGGAATGCAGAGAAGAAAATGAGCAGTGAGCCAACGTTCATCTCCACCTCGCTCCTAGCTGCAGAGGCTTTGTAATCATCTGCCTCATGCGGCCACCATCACGATGTCTCTACCCTGATGAACTGTATCCTCAAGCTGTGGTCCAAGATGAAGCCTTTGTTCCTTCAGTTGCTTCTAGTAGGGTATTTGGTTACAGGGACTTGTAAAGTAAGTAATATAGTAGCTGTGGTATATAGCTTTACGGTCAGCATTGCAAGCTCTTACCTTTTGTGAAAAACATCCCAGCCATTATATCTTTTGAATGGGTAATTCTAGAATATCCTTTTCAGAATTTGGTCTAACCACTGAACTATCAGGCGCCACTGGTGACAAGTCTTCAAATGGCTAGGATATGTGAATCTGAGAGCTAAGAATAGAATGAGCTAGACGAGCTAGTCCCAGGACCCACTTGCCTGTTTCATGCATCTTGTTATCTAAGTTCCAGATTCAGTAAAATCTGAAGCCCCCCTCCAAGGCGAATCACTTCTACTGGGACATGTTGCTCATTTAGGTACTACTGTTATTTGGGGTCATGAATGCCCTGTGCATTATAGGAAAATTAACAGCATGCCTGATGCATGAGCTACCGGCAGCAACCCCTCTCTAAGGTGCAGTATCTAAAAGTGTCTCCAGATACTTCTAAATGTAATATGGAGGCATAACCATCTCTAGGTTAAAAATAGTCTACTAATAGACAAAGAGATGGGTTAAGAACACTATGGTAACTAAGCTTTGCCTGGATACCTTGCATCTCTCATGTGGTAGGACCATAAGGCAAAGAAGATCTACTACACAAATGGGATCATCCAGAGGCAGAGGGCTGCTTTTACAGAGAGGGACAGGTAGGATGATGCTGGGAACACTGAACATTCACTGGCACATCTTGGTGCATGCAAAGTAGGACCAATGCAGTGACTAGTGGCAAGATGGCCATAGGCTCAGCTGCCTCAGGGGTGATGTCTGGGACCTGCTACCAGGTCTACCAGCAGAAGAACTTGTCTAAGGATAATCATAAATGGGTTTTAAGAGGAGATAAAAGGAATGTCAAACAGAAATTAAGTCCAGCTTAAGACTAGTGCAGACTGTAGCTAACCTAGTTATCACCCTTGTTCTTTCTTTCCTTTTTTCCTACTTCCTTCCATCCCTTTATCCCCCCTCCAAGTACTTGTGACAGAGTGGTCTTCATGTGACACACTGCAAGTGCTACAAGTGCTAGAATAAACCAGCAGTGGTGAAACTCCATCTGCGTCAAGAAGCCTGTGAAATATATACCAGTCAGGATAATGAACCTAATAATTACATATAATAACCTATAAAGTCTTGGACTTCTGCTCAAGTTCAGAGGTCTCGAAAGCAACCTGCAGGAACAACCTGGGAACAACTCAGGCCCATGGGAAACAGGAATGA
This sequence comes from Peromyscus attwateri, assembly GCA_902168425.1. Classification (NCBI taxonomy): domain Eukaryota; kingdom Metazoa; phylum Chordata; class Mammalia; order Rodentia; family Cricetidae; genus Peromyscus; species Peromyscus attwateri. The sequence goes on from CABHPP010145338.1 coordinate 35,335, forward strand.
TTGTAAGTAAATAAGACATAAACCAATGAATTCAGGCTTTAACCTCTCCCTGGGATTGGTCTACTGAGTGCTGCTCAAGTAAATGTGAGGTTCAGGTTCATGGTCTCCAGGTCTAAGTCTCCCCTTCACTTCACATCTACATGTCACGGCCTTTTCCAGTCTGAGCCACAATCCATGGAACCTGTGAGGCCCTACTCTAGGCGCCAAAAAACTCCAAAATGTTGGTCTCAGAAAAGCCTTGTAGATCTAGGCCTGCAAAGGTGGCTGGAGGAAATGGGCTGCAGATATGGAGACATTACTAAAATGCCACTGGAGGATTTAGGGGACAGATGATCAAAGGAAGGTAAGGCTTCCTTTGATGGGGAAGGTCTTCAGGATCAAGGAGGTGAACACACCGTGAGCATATTAGAGGAAGCTCTGAAATCCCCAGTATCACTCTGGCAGGAGAAGGTTAATATCTGCCCTGGAAGCCAAGCAGACCTTCCAGGGATGTTACAAGTATGTTCAGTGATATGTCTCTAAGCCTGCAACATGGACAGAGGCTGCATGTGGGCCTCGGTGGTGAAAGAGAGAAGCTACCCCATTGAGAGACATGAATATGGAAGTAGATCCTTGTCTCACAGGTGGATTTAAAATAAGATTAGCAGGTGTAGGACATGTTCCCCACAAAGCAAAGGAACCTGTGCATCAAGGAGTCCATGTACACTAGGCACGGTGAGACAGGTCTAGCTCGTTCTGCATTTGGAGATAGGCATGGAGCTGATGCAGCTTCAACAGCCTATGCAATGTGCAGAATCTCTAGTGGTCTCCACAATGGTTTCCTCGCTACCCTTATTTTGGTTAGTGGAAGATTTGAAATTTCTCTCTGGCAGCTCACATCCAGAATTTCTGTCTCACATATTCTGCCAGGCTGGGGGCTTGGTTACTAATTTTAAGACACAAAGAAACAGCAGATCCAGATTAGCTCTGACAGATTCTCAAGATCTGAGCACATGAAAAAGCAAGTGTGATATAAACACATTCGAGAACATGGAAGCTGGCCCTGGAGGAAAATCATTTTCTTTTCAAATAGAATGCACATGAAAAGTAAGGTTCCCGGCCTATGTAAGACAGCACAATTAAACACCGCGGCTAAAATAGACTTAAGAAATACGGGCCAATAAAACTTTTAAAACACACGATTAATTTTATCGCCTTTAAAAAATACTGTCTGAAAGAAATAACGCTTTAATGAACTAGAACAATAAACATTTCTGAAAGGTTAGTTATTTATTGATGAGCTATAAATTCTGATTTTTTATTAGCCATGATAGAAACATTCATTCTGAAAAATCTTCTCTCATGATGAAGTGTCTAGCTAAACTATTGATCAGCTATTCTTCCTTTTAAATTAGCAAGGGAAAAACTGACCAATATGATTTCTCTAGGGAAAATAGTAAGAGTAAAGAAAAATATGTTCATGCACAGATCCTGGCATGATGTAAAGATTTAGACTCTTTCTTATGAGTTTATCATCTGCCTTTGACATTGGTTATTAAAACATTTTAGCTGGTTAATACATTAACACATTCTGTAATCATATTCTTGGTAGGTTCAGGCAGGAGGATTACTGTGAGTTTGAGGACAGCCTGGGCATTTAGTGAATTTTAGGCCATCCTGGTCTCCAGGGTGAGAGTCTTAAAAAACAAATGACAAAAGCATTTAGGAATAGATGGATGTCAATTAGAATTCAAAGCATTAAACAAACACTGCTATTTAAACACTATGCAATATTATCTAATATTTGAACTCATAATTAATAAAACAACATTTTAAATTATTTGTGCTGGGGGGGGGGTGGATATGGTAGGTAGGGTCTCATATAGCCCAGGATGGCCTCACCCTGTCGATAATGATGAATTTGAACTCCTCTTCTTCTTCCTTCATCTCCCAAGTGCTGACACAACAGACCACCAAGCTAGACATGGTTTTTAACACTATTTTTCTTTTTCTTATTTTGTTTCTCTTCCAGGTGATTTCCCAACACGGTAAGAACACTCATTAGAAGAACAGTGAGAGGTGGGCTGGCTGTGCAAAACTGGCAAACAGTAACTCACATCTAGAAACACATGCACCTGGGATTTCATTCTATAGTCAGTGGAGAGCTGTTCAATGTAAAGTGGAAGCCCGAGGAAAATAGGCAAGTTAGTGTGCGTAGGTAGCAAAGGGCTGGTTTAGGCAGTGTGAGGGCAGCCTCCCTCGTACTCACTGTTAATAAGGGACTAACTCCGGCCACACATGGAAGAAGCGGGAAAGAGCAAGGCAAAGGATAAAAACAGAATACTCAGGTGTGGGTGAGGGAAAGAGAGGGGCCAAGGCAGTCCACTACCATGGGCAGAATGGCCAACCTCAGGACCTACTGAGCCCTGGACTCCATAGAGCATTCAGCCCCCACCCAAATGGAGTCAGAAACCTTTGAGGCCTTAAGCCAGTCACAAAAAAAATCTGGTATTTCAAAGGGTCAGTTCAGACTTCTATGTGGAAATACTATAAAGCAGAGCTATCTGACAGTAATAAAAACAACGTTCATGTGTGAATTTAATTTTTGTCTCTGCATTGCAAAAGAATAAAGAAACATGAAATTATTTCTAAGAATGCATTTTATTTAATTTGACCTACTTAAATGTTATTTCAATATGTAACTATTTTCAAATATTATTTGTGAGATATTTTATATTCTCTTTGAAAATTATTTGTTATTCCGTTGTATGTCTGTTCATGGCACCTCCACACAGAGCAGCCACATCTCCAGTCGTGAACAGCTGTGTGGCTGGCTACTGGCCACCACATTGAACAGTACAGCTTTATACAACAAGGACAACCCAGAATCATTAATATGTTGTGATGTTGTGATTGCTATAATCCATGAGAAACATGAGAGGAGCTAGGACTGGTTGTAATAAATGGCATAGTAGTCCACACCTTTAACCTCCCTCCCTTCCCCAGACCAAAGGATGACTAGGGCTTGCCAACCTAACTAACCCCAAATTTAGTGAGTGACTTTGTTCCTAGGATAAAGGAAACACACACACACACCACACCACCACCACCACCACCACCACCACCACCACCACCACCACCACCACCATCACCACCACCACCACCACCACGTGAACAAAGGTAAAAAGCTCAGTATTAGGAGAGCAATTAGAATAATCAGGATTAGCAAAGAAGACTTAATCATACACATGTATGTAACATATGTATAAGACTCTCCAAGGAATATTAACCAAATTATAAGAGGGTTTCAGGTGGAGCTCTGAAGAGCATTATGATAGAAAGTGGGGAGGAGGAGGAGGAGACACTACTTGGAGGATGAAAAAAAAAACAGAGGCAGGTAGAAAAATAGAGCAAGAAATATCATAGGTGTAAGGGGAGGAAGTGTTGGGGAGATGATGTCTATCATGTATGTGCTAACACAGGTGTAAGGGGAGGGAGTGTTGGGGACATGATGTCTATCATGTATTTGCTGACACCCATCAAACCATTTAGAATTATTTAGGTCAACATAGTATGTAGAACACTGTGTAAGCTGCTGTTTCCATTAAAGATAATCATTATGATCTTTAGAGGAAAGGAACTACACAGTGGACCACTAAACAGGACACTGATTCTAACACAGTGTCATGCAGGAAAGGAATGAACTCTGAGCTGTTGTCACGGAGTCACTTATATCCTATTTGGTCAAGAACTCTGGTGTGAATTAAAGTGAGATCACTTTTCTCTAAAAAGCGAGTTTTCATTTTTATACCCCATCACTCAGTGGGATGTAGACACCTCAGGAGACTGACTATATATGCTCAGGTTTCACTTGCAAGAGGGAATTTCTTTCTTCAGAAGTACATGAAGAGGCATAAAAAAGGACACTTTTAAGGGGGAAAGAAAGTATCACTAAAAGAAATAGGATACAGAAATAGGGTAAGAATGTGCTAAAGAATGCTTCTCAAGTGGTGTCTGATAACTATTTTCAAATATAGAATAAACCAATATCCCCCAAACCGTGCTTTCCAAAACAGCTAATATAACAGATGACCTTAGGTAAATGCATCTAAGAAAAACTTTTTTTTTCCAACAAGTACAGTTTCTGCCTACTATTAAATATAGTTACTTTTTTCCTATAAGCATTCTCTAGTATGCTGGAAGTTTTTAATGGGTTCTTATGCATAAGAATGGGTTATGTACTATCTACAAAACTTATCAGCTTGTAATCCTTTCACAGAGCAATTATTAATATCTTGTGGAACAATTGCTTTCTGAGAATACAGTCAGGAAAGTGACCCATAGTAATGTGTGAGGACAGTCAGGAGTAGACAAACCATTTAAGTCTAATGAACATGTTTGTGCTTCCTATTAAACCCCTTTAGCAAATAAATGAAAACATTTTAAGATCTGGACTCAGAATAATTTTCTAGATGTTTCCAGAATGGCAGATTTAAACATTCAAAGTAATCATATGAAATGGAAAAAAATACCTGGAAAAATGGTATCATAATCCTTACTCTATTCTCTGAAGGTCACCCAGTTAAAACCCCACTGCAGACAGCAACTCTCACGTGGTCACGGCTGCTCAGAGCACTGAGAGTGGCTGACAACGAGTGCTCATCTCTAAACAGGGCATCTTTCTCATGTGCCCACCTTCCCAAGGCTCAGGGAACAGTGTGGCAGACAGGACAGAAAGACCACAAGAAACAGAAGTAGTGGAGTGCTGCGGGCCGCAGGAATATATCATAAGAACTCAGCTGGTTATGGCAAAGTCACTACCTGGAGGAATCAGGGAATTCCTCCAGAGGAAGCCAAATCCCAAGGAGTTTTTGGTGTTACTTGGCTTGTTATATATCAGCTGCATTCTGTTATGAAAATCATGTGTGCCTTCATAGTTTTCCCAATTGTTTTTTCCCTAAGAAGGGCTGACAGTGCGGACTGATCACTCTCTGGACATACACATTCAAGGTATTTGGAGAACAGCCTCAGGAAAGGCTTTCTCTGGAATCAGATATCTCCCTTAGCTACTTTCAAGGACTACAGGAAACAATGCCCAGATGGGTGCCCAACTTTCAGGTCTAAGAGTGATAGCAGTCCACATACAAGTCTCCTGACTTAAGGCAAATTCCACAAGGGACACCGCCTAGGTCAGGTAGACATTAAGTAATAGCTTTACACAATTTAGCTCAGACCCTCCTTTCTTACAGCCTTACTAACTTTATAGACCTCTAACTCCTTACCTAACCACTTCTAGGAATATTTAGATAACCTTCTGCGCTAACAGCTATGCTCATCCAGAACTCCCAGTTCAAGCCTCCCTGTAATTATCATTATTGGCAGCATCCGGCCAGGTCCATCCCCAGATGGAGGAAAGTACCTTATCAGAGATACCTCTGTACTCTCTAAGAACAGACTTAGCAGCTAGGCCACCTGTTTGAGAAGGCCTGGCGGATGTGCCAATTAAGCTTAACTTCCTCCTTTCCCAAATCTTATCTCCAGTTCCAGATCTCCCTTTAACTATCACCAGAGGCATCTAC